>JAYMTP010001319.1:0-24796 GCA_036897365.1 Geranium brycei | reverse complement strand
AAAGAAGAGTGTGTACATTTGGACCAGTTTCATTGAGCCCCATTCTGGAGGGAGTGTACCGTTCAAGTAGTTGTAAGTAAGGTCACTGCAAGAAGTTGAAGTGAGTCTATCATTTTATTCAAAACAAAAGTAACCTAAATTGTCAGTTTCCAAGTAACATTGGGAGCGGAAATAAACAATATAAGCAAGTTCTTGAACGTGTAAGAGATGTCCTGAAAGTAAAAATGAACAAAACATTGAAAATGATGATGAAGGAAAGCATACTTACATTTCTTGGAGGTGAGGGAATCGGATGAGTTCTGGTGGGAGCGTCCCTTGCAGAGACTGCGCTTTCAGGACTCTGTAATAATATATGCTTATAGTTATTTACTTATTTATCTATAAAAACACTTGAGGGATAATTTTTTGCATATAAATTTTATATGTAAGTGTAATTAAATAAAAAATAGACTATTCTAAAGGTAAAAAAAAGTGACATTTCCTCCTAATAATATTCCAATCTTTTCCCCTAAAATAGTAATAGCGCGTTTAGCTCCCAACATTGACAACTCATAATGCAATAAACTAACGAAGACATCGCTATCATTATTTGTTTTGTTTTGTTTTGTTTTGTCTATCAGTTACATTAATACAACTAATCCTGCCCACATACTTTTGACCATCAGATTAATAAAAGAATGAGAGTAGGGAACATACATTGAAACGACATGGCAGGTCGGAGCATCGGAGAAGGAACAGTTGCAGGTCACCGCGTTTTGAAAACCATTAGCAGCATCGGGCTTTGCCCATCCCGACTCTCCGCTGCACGGATCTACGCCGAAATTCCAGTTCGTCTTCCCCAAAGTCTTCGCTACGTCGCGCAATGCTTCAACTGTCCACAATACATGTTCATGACTATGAGAATCAATCAACTTATGTTATGTATGTGTTACGTACCTTCATTGTCTGGCAACAAGGTGGCTCCGGAAGAGAGATGTGTTATTAAGATGAGATTGAGAGCGAGGCATGAAGACAACAATTGCAGCTGTTTTGAGCTCATGTCTTTCCTTCCACTCCCTTTTGCTCTCAATCTGTATCTATATCAACACAAGAACTATACAGCAATGCTTGTCAGTCATTTTATAATTGTTTATGGTTTGGCCTACACTGAGACGAGACTAGAGAGTTGACCTCAATAAAGACGCGACTCCAATATTGACTAGTATATCCTTATTTTAATATTTCACAAAATAATTTCTTCAACCACCAATTGAGTAATAGTTTCACAAAGTATTGTCTAGTATATCCTTGTTTGCTGATTAAAATGTTCGCGTGTCAGCTTAATATCAAATTAGTTTTTATAAATTTGTTATTTTTTATTTTACAAATTAACATATTTAATGGTCAAAAATTCAACTCACCTAAAAACTCAAGCTAATAAATAAATATAAACTGTTATTTAAGCTGGTGACCAGATTCATATATTTAAATGTGACAGGGTCGACCCGTCCATAAGGCAAGATAGACTTTTGTCTTAGGCCCCACCTTGGAGAGGCCCCAAAATACCCAGCCGGTCAGCCCAATATCGAAAGAGGCCCAATTTTTTATATATATTATTATCTACATATATACCAAGTTTTATTATCTCAGTCCAATAACATCGAAGTCCAAATATTATCTACATTGAAGCCCATATATACTCTCTTACACTTGATAGCATTGGTAGCCCAATAACATAAGTTCTATACGTGATTCATTTTTCACGAAAAGAAGCGTCTAAGCCAAAGCGATGGCGCCGAAGACGAGTCATCGATGTGGAGAAGAACGAGGCGACAACGACACTATGGAGAAGAATGTGGCGACACACCCGTTCCTTCTTCAGAGTTCAAATAACTGAGATAAGTTTTCTAACAAACTCTAACCTTAAATTTTCTATAAATAACTAAAAAAATTAGATTTTATTCACTTCGATTTCATGGTTTTTGTTCAAATCTCATCTCAATTCTAAAATTTGAGTTTTTCACTCACTCAGTCTCAAATTTTAGTATTCTCCGACTTTAGAGTTGAACATATTCTAAAAGTTTGAGGTTAGAGTTTCAAATTCCATATTCATATTGTTTTAAATTTTGAGGCCTATTGGGAATTTATGATTTCGGTTGTAAATATGTTAGGATATTCGTATAGGAGATTTTTAGCTTACTGGGATTTCTGATTCATATTCATATTGTTTGATTCATTTTTTTACTTATCCATATATTTGTTTATTGAATCATTTTTTGGGTATAATTCTTAATGATATTTTTTTGTAATTGGGGATTTCAGATTCATATTCATATTGATTTGTCCATTTTTTGTTTTACTGTTCCATTTTTTTGTATAAATCTTACTGATTTATTTGTTATTGTGGATTTCCGATTTATATTGTTTGACTTGTTGAGAGGTATATTAAGAATAAGAACAAGAGGATCAAATTGAGAAAAAGGATGGTAGTATAGTCTTATCTTTTTAAAAGAAAGGCCTCGTTCAAGTTCTTGCCTTAGGCCCCCGGTTTCCTAGGGACGGCCCTGAGATGTGGTACTCAGTACTCTAACACCCTCTCTCTCACGTGCAAGTCGAATTGAAAGGCACGTGAAAATTGACGATGCCGATAAAAAACGTGAAAATTGATGAGCAGTAATGCATGGGCGCCCTCTGATCCATGGGCCTTAAGCCCAAAATATATGGCATATGAAGGTCATGTCGAAAACATAACAAGCTATGAATTATTTCAAAAGTTCAACTCACCTGAAAGCTCGAGTTAATTAATAAGTGGAAGCACATACTGTTATTAAGTTATAAGACATATTCATAACTTTCAAACCAAGTGGCACCCCTAGTGACATGGTATCAAAGACTTCTCTGAATTGAATGTGACAATTATATGTCATCTATTTTGACCTTAAAGCCATAGATCGAAGGGCATCTCTGCATCCTCACTCGTCTTTTTCCAGTGCCTTTCAACCAAGCTTGCACGTGAGGGGGTGTTAGAGTATCACTTTGAAAGATGTGAATTAATACACCAGTTTAAATAAAGTATGAGGTTCCACCTATCAGGTTGATCTTTAGATAGATTGAGCTTCTAAAATTAGTAATTGATTAGTATAAAATTTATTTATTTATTTTCGAGCTTAAGAAGTGGAAATAATAAGTTAAACTAATTTTCATAGCTAAATTTAGGATTAATTGCTCGTTGCTACGTTGATAAATCGCCCAATTATATATCGATAGTATCACTTAGCTACAATATAGAATGTCCTTAGAAATATGAAAATTAGCAAATTGTAGTGTCATTTGCAAAACATTGTCATTGTTGGACAAAAGTGAAAAAATTGTCACTGTAATTTTGGAATACTTAGACTCAATCTCGAAAAATGTAAAATGTGTTTATATATTCTAGAAAATGAGATTTTTTCAACAATATATCACAAGCTCTAAACGGATAAGAAGTGAATGAGAAATCAAACCTCAAAGTTAGTCACTTGAGATGGTGTTGTTGATAAATTAAGTTGTAAACTGAAAGTGTTTTCTCAAAAGTTGTGCACTCCATGTGTTTTCTTAAAAGTCTCACATGAAATTATTACTGGTCTCTCTTAGGGTATTGTTAGGCAAAAGCGTGAGTGCAATACTTAACGCTCCCCGACCTTGTGCACACGATTGACAAGTAATAAATTGGTAAATACTGGGTCAAATTCGTAGGAACTAAAATGGGGTCGTTACTTAAATAATTTGTGCATGTAAATGTAAATTACTCAATTATGGTTGTATTTGTAACAATGTGAAATCAAGACAACTTAAAGTCAAGCGAATTATGCTAAGATCAACAATATACACGATGAAATGACCGAGATTCAACAATTGGGGAAAAGCTAACCAATGGTGATAGACTAGATTTTCATTCCTTTACTTATTGGGATAAAATTACCGAACATGCAAAATTTGATTGACATATGCCTAATATTATCACATTTGCCTCTCGACATTGAAAGTGGTCTAACCTCAAGTCAATCTTTATCTTTTTGAGATCAATTACCACTTGGGACCGCAATGAAACTAACAATCTCGGGGCAATATTTTTTAATAGGACTCCAACCACATGCTCTAACCCTAACCCTCAAGACTACTTAGGACAATTTTTAATTCCCCCTCTCGAAGTTAACTAAAAACTAAGATTAGCTAACTTAATTGGTCAAACCAAGAAAGTTACAACAATAATAAAGTTAAGTAAATCAACACGTAAGTTCAATGAAAAATACCTCAATAGGTAATTAGATATATAAACCACAAGTTCTAACACCCATGGTTAAGAGAAATTAACTCATAACTATAGTGTTTAAATACAAGCTCAATAAGAAAATACACGAGTAAAGAACTTTGTTTCATGTTAGAAAGGCGAGACATCTTCAATCGACAATCGTCTCAGTTAATGTTCAGAAAGAACTTTATTATTTTAGTATCACGATCTCTATGATCTCGGCCTAACATCTCATTTATTTTATTGAACTACAGATGCTCATCAGTCAATTTCAGTATGACTTCTCAAAATCGGATCGACTGGTTTGGGCCTTTAATGAAAATGGCTTCTCTGTAAAATCAATGTACTCCTTGGTTCAAGTTCCAGAAGGTGTCTCAGCTTCATGGCCGAAGATAATCTGGCAGGCAAAGGTTCCTCTGAAGATACAATCTTTTGGATGGCTCTCAGCACATGAAGCCATCCCGATGAAGTGTTTTCTGGAAAACAGAGGCGTTAAAATCTCCATAGATCAAAGCTTCCATCCTCTCTGCAAAAAGGTGTTCGAAGACTCGAACCATCTTTCGGTTCATTACTCAGTGACATGGCCAATCTGGGCATACTTCCTCACTGTGTATGACTGTTGTCGTGCTCTTCTTGGTTTGGTTACGGAAATCTTCTTTCTTTGGCCCAATCTCATCATCGATAGGTCAAAATCAAAGAAATGACCATGATTTGCGGTATGTCCCTATGGAACATTTGGCTTGCGAGGAATAACGTTGTCTTGAACAACAAACCCTTCCAGACCGAGTTAATTATCCACAAGATCAACATGCAATTGAAGGAGTTAGTTTAATCTTTTTAACTTCTCAATCCATCTCTCCTCTCTTACCATCTCAATTCCATCATTATCATGTATTAATATATTGTTTTTAGCTCTCCTCCCTTTTTCGAGTTTGATTGGCCGATTCATGATTAATACGTCTCAATTTTTACTGAATAAGAAAATAATAATCAACAATTAACACACAAACATGCCTGAAGATCATAAACTCAATGTAGTTAAGGAACGAGAAGCTCAACAAAACGTGACATCATAGTGTGGCATGCTAAAGCTTGGAGACATCTTCTCGATGTAGATCACTGGGAAATCGGCAATGTCAATGACACATGAGAGTAATTTTCAGGTACCCATCACAAATTAAAAAAAAGGAGCTTAAAGTTATATCCACGCATATCACGAATCCACTGTTTTCATTAATACCGGTGGATAGCTTGACGATTAAAAAGTAAGAGATGGAGAAGATGAAGAAAATAAATGCACAAGACGAGTTTAAGCGCGTCGGGTCGCAGGTGTGGCGTATATAATTATATGTCGGTTGCATGTAGTTTTTGCACACTCTTATACATAACCAATATGCAATTTAACCTCTAAATTTGTCCCACTATCTATAGTTTCAGCTGTCTGACTTGATGACTTGCTATTTAATTAATAAAATTTGGTTTATCTTCAAAAAAAAATAACCCTTGATTTTTGTTTAAAAAATATAAAAATAAAATAACCCTTGATTTCGAACCGAGGTGATTTCCAATTCATGTAGTACTTGGAATTCCAAATATTATTTCCTATAGTTCATACGTTTCTTACCCTTGTTATTTTCCACCCTAAAGTTTCCTTTTTTACTTTTAATCGTATCCGCACACGTGTCTTATTTCCTAATCTACGGTGGCACCGACCCACCCGAAAAGATCCTATAAGTAGAGACCCTCAACCCACAGATACAATCGTCCCTAACCTTTCACTTAGGGTTTGTGTTCGAGAATACCAGTCGATCTGTTTCCATGGAAACCCAAGTTAATTTCTTCGCTTTGCTCCCTCCACAAGTGATCAGCAAGATCACAGCCAGACTCCCCCTGAAATCCATAGCCAACTGCCTCCTGGTCTGCAAGCTCTGGTTCAGCGTCATCTCCAACCCCATCGTCGCCAGAGGCGATGTCCAGTTCCTCTTCTTCAACCGCCAGTCCTCCCAATTCGCTGTCCTCGACGACGACCCCACCCAGAGGCATATCCAACCCGAGATCGTCCTCAAGCTCAACACCCTCTCCCTGCCTCCCGGCACCAGGTACGGCAAGCCCGAGCCTCTTCTCATCGCCATGCGCAGCGTCCACTCCTGCAACGGCCTGGTATGTCTCTCCGTTAAGAACTACACTACCTTTTACCTCTACAATCCCGTCATTGGAGAATTTTACCTTGTCCCCGATCCCATCATCGATGAGTACTGCTGCCATGTCTATGATTTGGGTTATTGCCCCTCTAGCAACAAGTTTAAGATCACTAGGTTCGTTCGTAGAAAGTATAGCGTTGACACCGCCGAGCTCGATATTTTCACCCTCGGAAGCCCGGATGGGTGGAGGAGTTTCATTGGAGAGGTTCCTAACCAGATTTGGAAGAAGTCTGAATCTGCTACCTTTGCCAAGGGTGTTCTCCACTGGCTGTTGCTTCTTGATGGAAAGAAAAGGTCCATCTTGACCTTTGATCTCGAGGAGGAGAGGTTCGGGTCCGTTCCCCTGCCGCCCCTCGACGCTGACAAGGAAATATACCAGATGGGTTTTATGGATAACTCTCTGGTTGTCACTGCTGGGTACAATCCTCCTCTGGGTTTGGAGATTTGGGCTAGGAGGGATTGTGTGCAAGGTTCGGTCTGGACCAAGAATTGGGTCATTGATGCCACTGAGTCCTTGAATCTGAAAACCATATACACGACCAAGCTGATACACCTGATACCCAGGAAGGTGTCTATTGATGGCAGGATATTCATGTCGTATATTGACGATCAGCTGCTCTGTTATGACCCAAAGACGAGACTTGTTCAAGATTTTGTCTTCACTGTCAACGATGAAGATTCCGAGTCTAGATACCCACACAACTACCAGAATCCGTTGAGTCCATGGGCGGGCATGATTGCTCACACTGCGAGTCTTGTTTCTCCAAAGACACTGATAGAAGCAGGACTACCCATCAAAAGAAGGGTAAGGGGAAGAAGAAAGTTAAAGGCACAGTCTAGATGATTAGGGTTTAGTTTCATCATATGTTGCTTTCTATTATCTATTGTTCTATGGAGTATTAGGGTTTAATTTCGGTATGCTTTGGTTTCTATGATCGCACTATGCAGTATTTCCATATGTATTTATGGTCATTCGACTTTAATATCAAGACATTGTTGCAAGATTATGATCTACAATCTATATATGTGATTGTGTTTGGAATTGTGCTTGAAAACTACAACTACCAACCTTCTCAATTCATCTATTCTTTTTCTTGATTAAGCCATTGGCTTGGAACAATTACTGTCCTTGGTTTGCTTCATGTATGGAAGGGAAGATCAATGCTGGTTTGTCTTGAGAACATTAACAAAGTTTAAGTTGCTCCAATGAATAAAATCAATAGTTCAGTCAGCAATACTTGTAAACAGGACCAAAACCATCTCCAATTTTATCAGCTACATCATAGTTGTTTGTGGCAGATTTAATATCTCCCTCGAGGTGAAGGCAGCTGCATTGTATTTCTCAGTCCAATGCAACCTTTCCATCTTTCTCAGTTCAATGCAACCTTTCCATGGTAAGGAATAAAACCCTATATGATTGCCTCTACGGGGTCTTCTCGTCTTTGTTGTTTCATCGGGTATGAGATTGAGCATAAAGAGTGTCCCATCGTATCCAAATGTTTTCATATCTCTCATCCAAATTAGTTGGCACTCACTATTGGACATAAATATATCATTTTTCTAAATAGATTTCACGTTTTTCTCAATGATGATCTCATTGAGTAGGTGTATATACAACCTTCTCCTTAATACGATCATCCCCAAACACTACATGTCCGTTGAAAAAGTTTTTGTATGGACTTAAGGAAGCTCCCCAAGTATAGTTTTCAAACTTTAGTAAGAAGATGGCTAACCTCAATGGTGATTTTACTGGGGTATGTGCAATCTTCTCCCGAATATGATCATCCCCAAACGTTGAAAAAGTCAATATAGGCTTAAGAAAACTCCATGACCGTAATTTTAAAAGTTTAGTCAGAAGATGACTGACCTTAATTTCATCCTCAATCCTTATGATACTACCCGCTCGTCAAAAGACACTCATGAACACGACTTACATCTTCCATTCGAAATGAAGGATCTTAACAACCTAATTAATATTCAGCCCTTATGATACTGGTCACTCGTCAAAAAGATTATTCGTGGGCACAACTTACTTCGAGAAGGATCTTAACATTCCTAATTAAGATCTAATTACAATTATTCAAACTGAGGGTTAACTTACTTGGGGAAGAAGGATCTTAACATCCTAATTAAGATCTAATATTCAAACTGAGGGTCCTTCAACTAACCTGAAATGTTATTCCCTTTCAGGCACATACATTTCACATATTTCTCATTTAGGATTTCGGAGTAGATATGTAAAGGTGAGGTTCACCACTTCGCTTCACACCAAGTTTGCATTGCACATATGTAAAGAAAATATATACTTTACGAAGACAATAAATATAAATCATGTACTCCCTCAGTCTTAAAATGAATGTCTTGAAACATATCAGTGTTCAAGAGAATGTAAAAGTTGCTGTAACAGTAATGTTGGTTTAAGCTATGAAAAAAATGTCAACTCTTCTGTTTCCCAAAAATTATAACGCATTCAGATTGAAGGAGAAAAGAAGAATATAGTCAACGGTGAGGCTTTGATATAACCGCAACATTTTTAGTATTCACATCTGGTATCTTCCAAAAGTTTCACCACCTCAAGTTCAGGCGGCTACTATGTACACCTTTTGAGCCACTAAGTTGTTGGGGCGAGAATCAAAACTCAATACCACTATTTATCTGAACAGAGATGGAAGGTCGACCAACACTCGAGAGCGGAGTATCCACTCTCACCACTATCCCCGAGTTCCCAACATTTCCATTCCATCTAGACCGCCCAACCTACACATAAAGACAATGATGGTGTCTTAAAGTCTACTCCGATAAAAGAAGGTAGTAGAACAATATCTTTACCATGAAAAAAAATCAATATTATGATCTTGCAGAAACTTACAGATACTGACGCATAAGCAGAAGGATGTGTCGTAAGTGCACATCCACAAATCAGATTTAGTTGCTCCTTAACAGAATGAATAAGTTCTGCACGCAACCCGGGATTGCTTCCACCAAAAGTCGGTGATACACTGCCAAGGTTAAACAAGAAAATGTTAGCATTCACCAAACTGAAATTTAAGAGAAGCCCAATCAAAGAAATTTATACATTTAGAATACCCAGCAATCATGTAGGTAGCAAAATAATGATAACAATATGACACACAATTGGATAACAATCTGTTTTTCATATGTTCGAATCCTGGTGAGGCCTTTATTGTACATTTAATTTCATTTTTCCTCTTGCTGATCAAAAAAATAAAATAAAAAATATCACCCTATCCCAAAGAGCATGCCCTACTTTCCTAATTTGGATGTCCAAAAATAAGCATATGCACATGGCATATAAGCAACATCATTCTAATTAGATAGTTATCACAACATAGTGGGTTAGAATAGCACATAGTAGTATTCATTGATGTGGATATGCAAAATTGACAAATTGTGGCAGCCAATACACCACATTACACAAAATATATGGATATGTGACGCATGTCCAACTTTTGCGGCATTCTTTCCCACTTTTTAGTTTCCTTCAGTTTTAAAACATCACTACATATCTAAACCCATTGGAAATACACTTTTGAAAAAAATTACAGCACCCAGACTAACCACCACTAACCAACTTGTCATTCAAGTTGCCTTTGAAGTTATCTATATCTAGTATTATAATTCATATAGTTGCAGTCAGGAGTTCCCATCACTAATATTGTCTATTTTTTTGAAGCAACTAATATTGTCTATTGATATATATTTTACAACATTAGAAATATATAGCTGTATAACACCTCTAATGCAACCAAACCAGATATTTAAAGAGAACCCAACAGTTTCATAATTATAATAGCAGAAATTGTTGCAATGGAATGTTTCTGTGTCATTTTCACACAGTATCTGTGTGTTATTTTTATAGAACATATGTAGACATGTCATACCCAGGTATTTTGAATATCCATGTCAGCATATTAGTACCATGTCATATCTCAAATGAAGATATAACTTTGCCGATCACTAACCCTTGCTAAGAAAGTAAACGGAAGACTCGTTATGGGACTCTGTTGGAGTAACAGTTTTTACATGTTTTTGCACTCAAACAATCTAGCCCAATGTTTTAGAAACCTTGAATGAACATAAATAATAGATGATATACAAATTTTCACCCTGAAGTTATAAAAAACACAATTGGATACAAAAGATTATATTTATTTCCCAGATAGTGCCAAGAATAATTAGTAATAATATACTGTTATGCAAAAAACCGACAACCATGTAAGCTCACCTGACTTGGATAGTTGGTTTTACCATCAGACCAGATCTTTCCCAAGCCAAGGGTTGTGCAATACTCATCGTGAATGACTTATCTGGCCATTGTACTGTTGGTGTGATCTGTGTACCCCATTTATTCTGAAAGGGGGGAAATTAAAGATAAAATTTATATCACCGGTATGAGCAACCAAATCACGCATATTATAATAAAGATAATCATAATTAAGGCTCAACTCAAATTAGTTATATTATACTAATACTACTTTCTTTGATCTACAAATATATCAAGATTTAACCTTGCAAGCAAAGCTGAACTTCATTTCTCCAGGATATTGACCTTGTGCCTGAAGAAGTCCCCCACAAACTGGTAGATAAGCACTTGTAGTTAGCCCCTCACCAGATACATAGGTTAGCTGCCCATTTGGAAACTGCACATCAACAAATGACTGGAGAGAGAGAGAGAGAGAGAGAGAGAGAGAGAGAGAGAGAGAGAGAGAGAGAGATCAGCAAACAAGTCAGTCCAAGAAGATGTCATATCATAATTCTGCTGAAACTAAATTAATATGATTGCAGTTCACTTGTTTACATCCTTAGTACAACTATCACAATCATTCAACATATTCAAATTCCAAGGAATAAGGCTATGAACTGTTTTACAAAATCAATTGAAGTTCAATTTTATGTGAACTAACATCCATATGTCTAAATAAGCACTTTATAGATTACACTTAGTTAAACCATTGTCAGTGAATTTAGTTGTTAAGAGAAAAATTACAATCAAGCGGATGTTATCAACTTACACAAGCTACAGGATTTAGATGGAGCATTGACATCAAGAACCACCTTCTATGCTTTGACCAAACAGCTGGACAGAGAGAATGCATTCCATTCTGACAACCAAATAAAATCACCATATAAGGACAGAACAAGGAAACGGATGTACATATATAAGCATCTGGATGCAGTAACATAATTTAGCAAGCAAGTCAGAGACAATATTGAAACACTTAATGGAGCTTATAACAAATAAAGAGAATATAGGAAGGTACAATATTAAGTGGTAATGATACCAGAAATGAAAGGGTGAGGGTATCATGATCACAGGCTACGAACCTTCCAGACCTTGTTACAAAATAAGTTACCGAGGAATAATCCAGATCACAAACGGAAAAACAAGGATTACAAAGTAGAACTCTAGTTCTAGGAAGCAATGGAATCAAGATTATCAGCAAACATCTGCCATCTTAGCATTATACTTCAACGTCATGCAAGATTAACTCAATGCAATGCAAATATTAGGCTGATCTATGCTCAGCCATTCGGAAGTGCTTAAGGTGGCTATTTGTTCCAGAATTCTTATTAGAAGGGCACAAGCACAATTATATATTGAGATTGAAGGTAATAATATGTACTTCTAGTTATTGTCTTGTGCTCAGTTCAGACACTAGCAGATTTTTCGTAAGTGATCAGTCCTTTAAGATACTGAAAACAACGGAATAATAGCAAGCAAAACACCTCATTATTTCTGAAACAGAGAAAGAGGTTATCCCAACCTAAACCAGAATCATCACCAGGATGCATGAAATATTAAACTAATTGAATTTTGACCAAAGATAATAGCACCGATGTCACAGCCACAAAGAGGCTAAGGTAGTTTGGGTAGTAGGAGGAAACTGAATAGAAATCCAAGAATAAAAAGACTTCTTTTGGAACAGAATGTTATCTATCTCAATTTCATCCATTATAAGACTATTGTTAATGGGATAAGAAACAGGAACAAGAAAAGAAATAAAGATTCAATGCCAACTGGTGCAGGACTTTTTATGAACCCTCGACACAAGGAAGCCTATTAGAGTGAGCTTAGGGAAACATGGACACCATGACTGATCCACGGACCATTAGTCTGACAATAAGTTATGGGATTGCATATCTGTAGCACAAATTAATAAAAACACAAGTTTGGACTAATGCATAGTTGAGTTGAAGGCACTAATATAGAGATAAGATTAAGCACTTTCTGACAGACTGCATTTCTTCATATAATATATCATGCTTCTAGGACAAGATCCAATAACTTTTCATACCTTTCTGTCATACCCATACCAGAGCAAATGTTGCTTTGACAAATGAACCGGCAAAAGAAGTGTCGAGTCACGCACAAAAAGTAGCGGCCCAAGTTGAACCAAGAAGAGGGATGAATTGTCATTTCCTGATGTGGAGCTACCATGTGTAGCCTCTACTCTCCATAAATCTCCCCTTGCTACCAAAGAACTATCCACATCATTTGTTCTGCTGTCATAAGTTGATGTAATATTTACCGTACCCTGCATTGTGTATGCATCGAATGTTAGATACCAAAATATACAACATATTGAAACCTAGTTTCGTAGGTAATTATCGGACAACTTTTCAATAAAGATTTCATGCTTCATTCTATAATTATGAATTAATGTAGTTTTGTTGAGTCCTCTAAAAGGACTCTACAATTAAAACTAACAAAATCCTTATGCCAATCACACACCTCAGATTTCATCCTCCCATTGTAGTTTATGTTTGTCGTACAACATTATCTATAATCTATGGAAATGTCGGTTCTCTTAACGCGACAAAGGTTCACTCGCTCAATTTCATAATACGTGTAATGTTTCATTTTTGGCAGAAATTAAGAATTTGAGCTCCACTTTCACACCATGACCCATGTGCTCCCACTTGATAAGAGACTCACGTGAAAATAACTAACTCATACAAGGATATAATTGAAATCTATACGTAACTTACTTTCTCAAAAGAAAGTGGACACTTATTTTTGCACATTCACTTAGAGGAAATAGAACACTTATTTTGGAAAGGAGGAAGTAATATATACAACTAACTGAATCTCACAGCATCCTATATCACGTCTCCAGATCAGTAATTCAACTTTTCAATACAATTTTTGTATTTGAAGAAGCAAGCAAGTAGCAAACATCAAAGAATAGTTACTCGTAACTCAAAAATATAATTACCCCCGAAGTTTTTACCTGTGCTCTAGCAAGCTTTCCACCGGACTTTAGAGTAAAGCCCATGCTTTCCTCATCAGCCAAACCATTGGAACTGCCATCATCTTCCGTATCCCACGACAACAAATCCTCAGTTTTAACACTCACACCAGCCCTCTGTCTGTTCCCATTTGCATCCACCCGAAACATTGAAACCCCACTTTCCTCCATCTTAAAAGGTACCGGCAACTGCCTAAGGAACTGATGCACCGCCCCATTCATCGTGGCACCAAAGTCTGCCCCAGCCTGCCCAATTCTACTGCCAATATCAATAATTGCTGAAACTCCATTAATCCCCAAATTGTCATTTGACAAGAGAAAATTCTTGGCCCCGAAGTCTGCACCAGCCTGCCCAATTCTACTGCCAATATCAAGAATTGCAGAAACCCCATTAATCCCCAGATTGCCATTTGGCAGCAGGAAATTCCTTTTCCCAAAATTCTGTCTTGGGAATTCAATGTCAAAGAGCTTTGACTTAGGCTGGTTCTGGTTCTTCCAAGGGAAGGAGGGTGGGGCTATGTGATGAGAATGAATCAAACCCGTAAATCCCTGTGCAAGCCGATCAGCCAAGTCCTGACCTTGACGCTGCACCTCCTCCCATGCTTCAAATGACCTTTCCACAGGCATCTCCTTAAACTACTATGCTGAATCTGCTTCTCTTCTCCTTCAATACTCTCAAATCCAATCTAGACCAAACAGTAAGAAGAAAAAACTAGGGCTTTTCTCAGCTGAAAATATCTGCAAAATATATACCCAATTTACCTTTGAAATATTCTGACACTTGTTTCTCCTCCAAACACTAGAAACAATCCAACGAATCCTCGCGATTCAAAGCACAAAAGAAACCCTGAGACTACAGTCAATCATCGAATCTGTAAAGAAGAAACAAATTTAGGGTCGTACAGACGGACCTCGATTTAGGGTTTTCGAAGGGTGTGAATAGGATCGATAGATGAACTGGAAAAAGGCGGTGTATTTGGTGCTTCTTCGAGTGTTGGAAGCAGAATGAGCTGTGAAATGGAATTAAATTAAATATGTGAATCGGGACGGTTCGGTTATGGTAAGAGTCGGAGAGATGAGAATGGGAATGAATGAATATGATAGTGAAGAAGGGGACGAAGAAGGAGACGCTGCGCATTGGACAAAAATGCGCGGTGGGTGTAATACGCACCCGCTCTTCCCTGCACGCCACGTGGAGGGAGATTTTGTTGACGTTCTCGTCGTTTTGACTCAATCCCCTCCTAAACCAATTCTTCAAACGTAAGACATACCCGAGTATCAATTAGTTTGGGCCTAGCCCAATTTACTGGGGAGGAAATTGGGCTTCAGGCCCACCTTCATTGAGTCGATGGCGTGTCGTCTCTTGCCCTTCCTTGTCAATCAACACTTGCTTTACCAAACAGAAACTCTCAATTCTCTCTCACAGCACAAACTCATCGTCATCGTTTTCTCTGTATATCCATCCATATACGATTTCTGCCAAGCTCGCTCCAAAATGGACGGTCACTTCCGCTATCCCAATTTCCAGCTCGATGATTACCAACCCAAATTTCCATCTCTACCGGTAATCTATTGATTGATCCCTCTTTTTTTTCTTTTTCGTTTATTTGTTGTTTGATTGCTTTTCGTATTTACCTGTTTGGTTTCTCTGGAATTTCTTTTAAACGGAAAATTTTGGACTTGATGGATTTTGACGAGTACTGTTTACTGGGTTGATTTCGGAATCGTCTGAATATGGAATTGTGATGGCTTTCCTTTTTTTGGTATTCCCTAGCTTTAATTACCTATTCAGGAGATGGGTTTTGGTTATTTTGTCTAGAGGCTTTGGTTTATTAACATCTTGGGGTTTGTAGAGCAGAAACTGTTGCTGTTTTGAGGTCTTAAAAGCAAAAGAAGTGGTTTTTATTTGGGTATAGAAGGTTATCATATTTCATTTAGTCTTTTTTGGTATTGGAGAACTGTAAGGGATCTGCTTTAGCTATCTACTAATTTAGTATATAATCTGTTCGTGATTACGAGATGGATTGTGATTCTTCATCAGGATCAGGATACACGGTATAATTGTGATCTAATTCGAAGCATGTTACGTGACTGTGTGTATACAGCCTTACACCCAAAATCTATCTTAACAGAAAGATGCTTATCTTTGCTGAAATACTTACCTATATTGTCTTGGTTACTGCACCGTTAGTGATGAATTAAATTTGAATTTCCAGGATGCTAGCGAGGAAGTGGCCGACCAGAGAAAACATGGTAGTTTGATACCTACAGATGACATTGTGAATGAAGAAAATACACATCGAAGAGATTGTAGGAGCGAAGCACCTTCTTACCGTTTACAAGAAGATAATGCACATCATAGAGATTGTAAAAATGAAGCACCCTCTTCTTCACCTCCTGCTGTTTCCAAGGGGAATATCGTTGCACAAAAAGACCCGGTAGGTGGTCAGGAGAAAAAGGGTAAAATATTTTGTTACGAAGCACCGCTTCCTGAAGAAACCGGGTTTTGGATACCAGTCTCTATCCCGCCAATGTCAGAAAGCATACGTGAAGATTGGAATAAAGGTCTCCCTCTGGATGGTGGCTATTTTCCCGATGGAGACTTGGGTTGGAATCAGTTCATTGGAGATGACAAGGAGATGACCATGTGGGATGTGTTCTTTGAGATGTTACATGCAGCGAGAGGGAAGGTGGGCGCGCTTGCATCAGGTGATGTGGTCGGAGGTGGGCTTTCCTGGATGTCGGATCACCTTCTTGAGCAAGCCTGGAATGAGATGGCCCAAACTCTCACAGAGGCTAATTTTGGCAACGTAAACGAAATTCTTGAAGCCGAACCACCGAAATGGTTGGCTGACAGTGCTGCTGCTTCTTGCATGCTTTGTAGTGTGAGGTTTCATCCCATCATGTGCTCCAGGCATCATTGCCGTTACTGTGGAGGAATATTTTGCAACCAGTGCTCTAAGGGGAGGAGCTTATTACCTGCAAAGTTCCGAACTGGTGACCCCCAAAGAGTCTGTGATGTATGCTGTGTACGTCTCGAGTCCGTACAAGCGTACCTAATGGATCAAGTTAGCCGTGCTGCTCAAATGCCAACTCATGATCGGACAGACCTAAGTACTTTGAGGTCTTGGCTTAATTTTCCTTGGGGGCAGTCAATGGAATATGAAATCTATAAGGCCACTAACACCGTTCAAGGATATAACCGGGTAATGTTATTTCAGTGTTCTCTGTATTAAGTATTAACATTGTCGGGTCCTGCTCCATATATGAACTGTAATACACTTGCTTAGAACACTGATCAAGCCTTTTAAGATTTGTATATATTTTAAAATGATCATGTCATTTTAAGAATCTTGTGAGAATTCTTTTCTTCTTAGAGTTTTTGGGCAAGTTTATCCATACAAAATAGTTTGAACAAAACTGATTTCATCATGGGTAGCGCGAACTCCCGTCTTCTTATTAGACATTGCATACCTGTAGGACACCAAATGGCAGGTTTTTCCTTCGTCACTTAACTCATATGTATGTACATGATAAGTAAATAGCTTATTAGTAAAACATTTTTTCTCCGTAGATTGGTTACTTTGGTAGGTTGAATACTCATGGTTTCAATGACATTTTAATTTCTCAGGTTGGTTCTCTTTCTCCTGAAAAGTCTATACCAGATGCTATTCTCAAACAAGCAAAAGGGCTTGCAATCCTTACTATTGCAAAGGTTGGTATGATGGTGACCTACAACATTGGAACAGGCCTAGTTATTGCTCGGAGAGCGGATGGGTCCTGGTCTCCACCTTCGGCCATTTCTTCCTTTGGTATGGGTTGGGGAGCTCAGGTATTAAAGCCTTCTTTTGTGTATTGTTCGCTGCGCAGCTTTCTTAATAGAACAACATGCCCTTGCTTTGCATGCCTGTGTTAGCCTTCGTTTATTCAAGTAATCTTGAGGAATTTATAAAAAAAATCCACGAATAAAAGTAATTAAAGACTAGAATATGTCAGTTAAAATTTGAGATTTTTTGTATTGGATCTTACTAATATTCTGGTTGGTTAAACAGGCTGGAGGGGAATTGACAGACTTTATTATTGTGTTGAGAACGAATGATGCCATCAAAACATTTAGTGGAAATATGCATTTCTCGATTGGAGCAGGTTTGAGCGCGGCGGTTGGCATTGTTGGGCGGGCGGCTGAAGCTGATCTTCGAGCAGGTGACGGTGGTTATGCTGCTTGCTATACTTACAGCTGCAGTAAAGGTAGTAGGCTTGTTTTAATGAAAATGACGTCATTAATGGCCTTTGCACCTCTTGTTCTTTGTGTCCCCTTTTCTATTTGATCTTATGGTTTTGTAAATGGTTTATGGGAGGTGACTTCATACTTGGCTTCAGAATAATATCTTTTTGTTGGGAGCTTCTTCTCTCTCCCTCGCTTTACTTTTCAATCTAAAGTTTATGCCCTAACCATTTTCATTTGAAACCACACGGGCAGGTCAATGACCTAAACCATACCGTGTCTGGCAAATAAGAAAAACAGACTCTTCATACAGTTTTCTTTTGTTCTACTATGATTCAAGCTTCATGGTTATATTTATTTAAGAATCCAAATATAATATGACTGACTTCACAGGTGCATTTGTTGGGTGCTCCCTAGAAGGGAGTATAGTCACAACCCGAAGACAGGAAAATGCCCGATTCTATGGTAATCCTTCCATAAGTGCATCAGATATTCTTCTTGGGTCATTGCCCAGACCTCCTGCTGCCGGCATTCTCTACCATGCTCTCTCAAATCTATACGAGAAGCATTCTTAGGTGACTGTCATTGTCGAGTAACCACGACCGTGTGTATATAATATATAATGCATTATGTCACCTTCTTTTAGTAAACTGTATATTCATTTTTTTCACATTGAAGCAATTGGTGGCCAAATCATTTTACAGCTTAAAGAAACCCTGAAAATGGGTTATTGTCATGGATTTCATGTAATAGTGGAAATTCTGTACATTAATATATTTGCTTGTGGGGTTGATCCTGGAGTTGTTTATGATGTTGCAAGTGAATAGTTGAGTAATTTGTTGTGAAAATAGCATTAATCTATTTTCTTTTTTTTTGAGGGATAAACACGCCATTACTTCAATTAACAGCGTAGAGCATCAAAAGCTAAAACGCTAACAAGCCACGGTGGGACAAACTCCTCACTTAATTCAAAACTAGGATTAGCCAGAACATGTTTGGCCAGCATATTAGCTGGTTGATTGGCAGAACGCCTATAAAACGAAACACAAACAAGACTAGGAAAAAGAGACAATAGATGCAAGCAATAAAAAATAATACTGCCCACTATGCCAAGGGGACGGGACTTGCTCTAGATGACCTTAGCCACCCGTTGACAGTCAGTCTCCACAGAAAAGGGAGCCCACTCCCTTTGTCTAGCCCAAGAAAACGCTTCTCGAACTGCCACGGCCTCCACCTCTTTCGGTTGGAGAGTTCCCGTGAAGCTCTTACACAAAACACCCAAAACAGACCCCGAGGAGTCCCTGCAGATCAGCCCAAAACTCCACCTGTCGTCTCGATGGCTAATGGCGCCGTCCACATTAATTTTGACAGCCCCTGGGACAGGAGAAGCTTCTATGTTTTTTGGTTTTTCTGAAATCTGGAAGACAGGCTTAGGATAAAATATAGAAGCACAATGCCAAATTTCATGTGCTATATGCTCAAAAATCAAATGTTGTCTGAACACTTCACATGGTGGATAGGGATAAACAAACATTTTGTAGTGACCTGGACAGGCTGTGTTTTAGGTACAAAATGGGAAGAGCAAATGGGGTCATATGCTTTTGATTTGTAGTGACATCTCATGTCATCATCATAGCTACCATTGACCATAGACAGGAAAGCAAAGCAGCAAAATGAGCCACTCTTTTAGGGTTTTGGAGTCAAGAACTGTGACTATCAAGTAGTGTGGTCCACAGCTATGGTCCATCAAAGTAAGTGATGAAGACTGGGTTGAAATTGAAAATGAAAATGAAAAAGACCAAAAATGGACAGTATAATAACAAGCATAGATTCAAGTAGGCACTATTATCCAAAAGTAGCATAAAAAGAGTGTAGCCATTGAGTAACAATGATAATCCAACTCACATGAATCATTGAGCACTAAATTCAATGGCAAACCTAACATTCAGAGGCAGCCAAATCCATTCATGTATATAATCATTCATTTGCTAAAATATTGTATAGGTGTTACAGAAGATTACACATTGAAGAACTACTCTGCTAATTAAAAAAGAAAATTTGAATAGAATTGGAAGAAATGTCACCTTGACTGCTGGATAGCATCTATAAAGGGTCAAAGTTCTTTGATAAATATAACCAGTCTTCTTGTTGCTTGCTCAACTTTTCCATCTGCAAGGCCTCGTAACTACTACAACATATTGAATATGGTCATGTAATGTAACCTACTCTTCAAAGATTCATATCGAAACATTTGGTCTTTGAGCTCCCAAGGGTGAGCTCTAGATCATCAGATACACACTCTTCATGTATCCTCTCTCCTTCCCATGGCTTCACCAACCCTGCCATATGGCTTCCAAACGCGAACTCATCTGAAATTGCTTCAGACATTGGAACATCGGCATCCTGATCACGACCTGCTGCGATAGCAGGAGAGCATGTACCACTTTGCCCGGGAGTAGCCATACGGGATCCATTCCCAGCATACATGCCTTCCTTGAAACCAAATGGGTTAGATGAAACAAGGCTGAACGTAGGAGAACTATCCCCCCCTTGCGGGGCTCTAATCCCAGCAAACCACTGTGGATCGGGAATGATCTGACGACCAGGGCTTGGGGGCATGGACAATGGCAAGACGGGGTTGTGTTGCCCGCCCCAGTTCAGACGCACGGATTGGTCATCCCAGTCAGAGTTCATGCGAGGGGTCTGGGCAGTTGGAGAGCTTATTGGTGGGCTGACAGGAGCACTAATAGATCCGCCATGGATGTAAAGATGAGGGAGCTTGGAGGAGGAGGCCGATGAGGTAGAAGATGAGAGGTTCTTTAGCCATGGGATGAGGGAATTGCCATCAGCAGCACCGGGATTACCAGCATAAGAGGATGATGCTGGGCTTGGGAAGGAAGAGGAGGCAGGACTTGGGTTGAAGGAAACACAGGTGCTTTGGTGATACGATGATGACGGGCTTGCAGTTGCTGAACCACCCATTACATCCATGCGTTCCACTGGCTTATAACCCTGCAAGGATGTAAAGATAATCGTTCAAAATGCAACATAAGAAAATAAAATATCAATGAAACTCATAACTGTCAAATAATCCATGTACAAATCATATAATAACATGATTTCTTTCAAGCCTATATATGTTTCACGTTGATACATCTCACACATTGCATTATTGACACAACTCAAATACTTCAGAAGTCAAATGTGATGTTCTAAGAGAATCATACTTCAAAAAAGTTTATCTAACAGTGTCTCATGGTGACTGATAACCTTCCTTTAGCGCCTTCATTGCTCTTCAGCATATAATACCAGGCCATTGATAGTATATCTAAGTCATTAAGTTTTCATATCATGGTTACACATCTGGAATTTGCATGTCTTCACAACAAATCACTTTTCAGAATGCTGAGTGCATGTAAGAGTTGAATGCTTCTTCTAAGGGGTTTAATTCAGTTCCTTCAGAACCCAATTATAAATTCCAATTTCAGTATGATACTATCCACATCCTAGCACTAGTCAGGGATACATCACCAGTAAGCCAAGACTTGTAATTCTTGGTTATGTTCTAAGATGCTGAAGTCTTCACTGTTTAGCCTATTCTATTCTAAAAATGCACTTTGGTAGTAAAATCAATACTAGTTTTCTTATAATGTGGGGTGACATAGTATCAATATTGAATACCCCGTCTAAGTTCCTGTACCCTCTACCAACTAAGAACATAAAATCTCCTCCACTGTCCCCAAAATTTTGCAGACATCACACAACCTACACCAAATCTCTCTCTTCTCTCTTTTTATGTTTCTTACCATTCCAGGAATCATTAACTCCTCAGACCCATCCTTTCTTTTCTGGTATTATTGATCTTTTATATGATGAACCACTTAGAGTAAAACTCAGAAGAAAGTCAACAAAACAGTCCAACCCAAATTAATTACTTCCTATTCCAATCTAATGTCATGACAACTCTGAAACAAAAGCTCAAAAGGGGATAGAGCAGATATAGACCAACAATTATTTCTTAAAGTTGAAAGGGCATATCATAACTAGAGCATGACTATTAAAGGATGCAAATTTAATAAATAGCTGATGGAAATGATAAGACTCCACTAAACTTCCTTCCTGTACTCCATATGGTAAGTGAAAGAAACTCTTATCTAGACAAAAAAGACCAATAGAGTTCAACAATAGCAACTTCACGCACAGAGGGAGGCAAGAAGATCCCAAATGGTCGAACACAGAGCAAATCTGGGAAAAGGGTATATATATACTCTCCTGCAGAGGAGAGGGAGTGTATGTACGGATCTGAGTCGGACAAAAGCTGACCCTCTCAATCCACCTACTCCCCTTTCCCATATCAAAAGGAGAGCTACACTAGACTGGGCGTTTCCGGGGATTCAAAAGGGGCATTTTTAGTCCTAACAGGACTTGCATTGTTGTTGCCCATGGAAGAAGAAGCACAGAGAGAAGAATCTAAATGTTCACGCGTGGAATTGAAGACTATTGACCAGATCAAAACGCGTAACATTCATGAAAAAAGTAGCAATAGAATCTAATTAGCCCCATCATCATCACTGGACCAAACTGACTAGACCGGTCAAAGAAACCCAAAATCGAAAATGAAGAAAAAAGAAACCTTGCGGTAGGTGGTGCCGTCGGGCTCGACGCTCCAGCCGGCCTCGTTGCAGAGGGCCTTGAGGACCTCATTGTTGTCGCAGTGCTTGGGGAGCTTGTAGTTGCCGTACATTCTCAGCCCGGCGAAGATCTTCGCCGATATCGCCCTCCGACGCCGCTCCCTCCTCTTGTTGTTCTCCCTCTCATTCCACGTCGGGAGCCGACTCCCCGTCGTCATAGCTCCACGCCGGACCTCTGATCACCAGAAACAAGATTCAGCTCCGAGGCACAGAATCGAGCTCAATCGGCGCGATTGGAGTGAGCTAGATCTGAAGGGTTCGTTCGTGAGAGAGAGAAGAGAATCAATCTTTGAGTGTGTTGTGAAATGGGAAGTGGTGGTTCGGAGGAGAGAGAGAGAGAGAGAGAGAGAGAGAGAGAGCTGCGGAGAGAGAGCCTTAATACATGGCGCTGCCTTGTTATTAGGACCTCGTTTTCACCTTCATTCACGATATTGCCACTATGTCATCTTTGGGCTTTAAAATGTTAATTCACTAAACATTGCCAATTAGATAATGTTTATGTGACTGAGATCTATTCAACTGATACATGCATGTATGTATTACAGACATCATTATTGACATGTCATTTCGGATATGGATTTTAATTAATGTTTATGATAAGGAGACTCTATCTGTATTGAGTTTAATTTATTGTAACACCCAATAATGGTATCTACACTTTTTGTTTCCTTCACAATCATTTCTATTTTTACAATTACGCATACATACAAGGAGCCATAAATTTTTGGGAAATTAGAGGAATTGGTTTCACGCAATTAGAAAAGGGAATGCAAAATTGTTGACCAATCCAAATTAAAACTGATGCTTGATTTGATTATGGAGTGGAGAAACAAAAGTACAAGTCAAAATAATACGCATTATCGACAAATAGTCCGTCCAATCAGAGGGAAGCGGAAAGTGTTGGGTATGTGTCGTGTCGTGTCCGACTAAGCACGTGCTCACTTCGGCGCACGTGTCAATACGCGTCACGTGGCTCACTCACAGAGAAATACTAGCCTGTATGCGTCCACACCGTCCATCACTCATGAGAACTCCCTACTCATTGCCAATTAGAAGATAGATGCTTTACTGGTTTTGGGCTTCGACAAATTTGCAGTTTTGGGCTTCATGAAGTAACAAAAACGGAGGAATATCAGAAAATAAATTGGCCCATATTTTTTTCTTGTAAAAGGTGTACATTTGTCAAAATATGAAGAGAATGCTCTTCAAATTAAATTTTTTGAAAAAAATAATCTTTAATTTATGCTCCTTAATTTTTGTCTTTTACTCCTAACTCTTCTAGATCTAAAGTCTAACAAAAGATCATTAATGGCGTGTGAAAGAATAAAAAAACCGACGATACGAACTTGAGTTAAAAAATATATATTTAATTTTAATTTAAAATCATTATTTCAAAGACATTTTCATTATTTTTGGTTTTTTTTACAATCACTTTTTACAAAATCTAAAATTTTCAAAATGACCTTTAGCAATTTACCTTAATTATATATTATGCAGTAATATAATGCAAATGATAAGTATGATATAAGAATAAAGACTTAACTAGTAGCACAAATTCGGTTTATTCGAGCTTGAACTGCATTACAATTTATAATTAAACTATTTTATTTTGAGTTGAATAATACAAACGCGTTCAAGTTCAACTATAAAATTGGGTTGTACAAATTGGGCGAGACTTCACAATTAAAAGCTCAATTTTATTAATTTGGTTTGACATTTTCTTTTATATACACTAATTTTATTTCACTTCTTTTCCATATGTGACTTTATAATCTCAATACTTCCACTCACGTGTATTCTACACGTGAGCCTTTATCAACTCACTTTCTCTCACGCGGGGCACAGTCATGGGCGGATCTACCGGGGGGCAAGGAAGGGCATCCGCCCATGTTGATAAACATGTTCCCTCGCCACTGATACCATGTAAGACTAGGTTGTACATATCGAGCCGGGCTTCATAAATAAAACTCAAACTTAAAGTTAGACTATTTTATTTTGAGTTGAATAATACAAACACGTTCAAGTCCAACCTAAATAATTAATTTTAAACTAAATATTGATAAAAATAGGATGCATTTTACTTAGTTACCCCGATGGAAAGTGTTACAATAATAAACAAAACTTGAAGACTTTCTTAA
>JAYMTP010001318.1:0-24800 GCA_036897365.1 Geranium brycei | reverse complement strand
CGGAGATACAAAAATGGACGGAAAATTGAGTTACGTCCAAGCATGTTCGTTACTCACCTTTTTCCCTTCCCAAACTGTCCTTACTCACATTTTTCCTCCCCAAACTACCCATACTCACCTCACTCACGTTATATGGGATGATTGGCTCCAAATAATACCCTTACTCATCTCATTCTTTTTACCAAAATTCCAAAAATTATTTTAGCTTATTTCTCTTCTGAATTATTTGTGTATATTTTGAAAAGAAATACAAACATGTCACGAAAAGAAATCATTTTGTGCATAACTTGAAAGGTTCAAAATAGATTAACAATTATAACATAATAATCAAATATTCAAATGACATACCTACATAATATCATGGACAAGCTAATTATCGAAGTTTCAAATTCCAACAAAAAAGACTGGGAACTCAATTTTTCGTCCATTTTTGTATCTCTGTGTACGTAAAATATTTATTTGGGTAAACATGTGTAAGAAAAAAAACATTAAATAGTCATATGTTTGTGACTGATAGTTAAAGGTAACTATGTTTTTGTTTTTCATCCTTATTGGTCGAAGTTTTCAAATCACTCATCCAATTTAATTAACAAGAAAATTGTTTAAAGAATAAAAAAAATGTCACACCAATATAAACTATAAGATTTATTTGCAAAAGGAATGACGAGGGTACTTTAGGTATTATGAAAAACTTAAAAACCACACAATAACGCATGTACATATGAAAATTATATTTCTTTCCATTATGCGTATCATTACAAAAGACATTTATAAATTATTGTTGTTTGTGGATAATTTATTTAGGTATCTATCTGTTTATGAGTGTAAATGAGGCGAATCGAGTATCATTTTGGCAGGGTTCGGCTCGTGAGAAAAGAGTTCGGCTTGAGCTCGGCTCGGGCTCGAACTAGTTTACGCAACTAAGCTTGAGTTCGGTTCGAAACAAAATAGACAAGCTCGAGTTCAGCTCGATTCGGTTCGCTTAAATTTCAATATGAATATTCATTAAAAAGTAATTAATTAATTAAATAATAAATGAGCCACCTTGAGATTGACTCGACTTTATTCGGCTCGTCTAATTCTATTATATTTTTTTAAAAATAAATATATATATATATAATTAATTAATTATTAAACGAGCCGACTCGTGAGTCTATCGAGTCTTAAAAGGTTAGTCTCGGGCTTGCTCGCTTATTAAACGAGACTAACCTTGAGCTCGAATTCAGCTCGAATTAATTATAACGAGCTCGAACTGAATATTTAACAAACCGAGTTCGATCAGCTCATTAAAAGCTCGACCCGTTTACGGTTCTATATCTATTATTTTCCATAACAAAATGAACTAGTGTAGGCTTACATACGGCAGTGAATTAAGCAGTAATAATGAAACAAACGGGTGATATTAGAGAAACATGAACCCAATCAACATGGACCAATGATTCAGGGACCATGTTCTTGTCTTCAAAATCCCATTAATTTCACTCAAACCCTATTCACAACTTTTATGTTGATCATGTTCTTTAATTCAATAACATTTTAAAGTGGCTTTCACTGTTCTCCTCTTATCTTCATCCCCTTTTCCCCAAATCCATGATCAAATCTTTTGGGCAAAAGATAATAGGCAAAAGGTGGACAATATAAACTTGTATTGGGGCATTTCAGCTCCAACTCCAAACATGGGTGAGTGATGTCCGAGCTTCATCTGTCTAAAATTTCGAGCTGATAAATTATTAAACGTTTTTCTTGATTGATTGACGATAAAATAAATATAGTATAACCATATATTAACTTTTATTCCATGTTTTAGGGGAAAAGAGATATTGTTGAATTCTACATTTGAGTTTAGGTCACACGTTGAAAGTGTGAGTTGAAAAGAGATTTTACAAACACATTAAACTCAAAACTTCCTAGACTGGTATTTTGGGTTAAAAGTGAGCTCTAATATGTACATGAGTCTTCTCATGAGGGCGCTGTTGGTTTAGGCACATGTTATCCCTAAGGATTCGAACCTTGGATATCAAGAGAGAGCTCGCCTAGACCAATCGGGCTAGCCCTGGAAGGGCTGCTCAAAGTTGGTTAACCGAAAACTGGACCGATCAATTCGATTTCTGATTTCATGAGTGAAATCAAACCAGCATTGATTGGCATCAATCTAAAAATTAACCGAACATGTTTTGAATAAAATTTGGGGTTCAAAATCAGGCCAAACCGAACGGTTTAGTTGACAGCTATTCGTGGACGTAGATTTATGGAAATCAATACTTATAACAAGCCACACATGATGTATTTAACCATCTATGTTTTATTCGGTTAACTGCGATTTTATATAAATCGAACCAAAACTGAATCGATTTCTTCTGATTCTTGAGTTTACAAATCGATACCTGACCAATTTCTTTCAGTTTTAGCATCTCCGGTTCCGATTAAATTTTTCGGTTCCTAGTTAATATTGAGCAATCCTAAGTTTTGGTGCGTTAAATTATGTTTATTTGGAGGTATATAGGCGATCATCAAAGTTTTGATACATCGTTAAAATCTAACCAGTCTAAAATCTCAAATTGATGAAAATATCACAAAATATTTATCAAGCAGTAATATGATTTACAATTTTCTCATATTAAACCCTACCATGGAGAGAAGAGGTGTAACATCAACAAAATGAAGCCACCACTTCTAAAAACAATAACTTAATTGTAAAGGATGAGATAATTACAGCAATACCCACATCTCCAAAATAACATGAAACACTAAAACTACATTCATATATGCCTTAAAATGAATGAGCACCAAGACAAAAACCCTATAATTGCACACGCACCCACAACACCTCATTATTTAAGCCTCCATTTGAGTCCTCCAAGGATCTATAAAGCCCCAAACACTCTTATATTAGCCTCAGGTTGCTTCAGACAAGAAATGCAGAATTTCAACTTCAACCCATCCCACTCTCACTCCCTCCAAGACTTGGACTTGCAAATGGAAGTCATGCACCATTTTGCTGACCAAAACCCAAGTTTCTTGGAGACCCTCAACTTTGGAGGCTTCTCTCTAGAGAATTGCTCCTCACTAGACCAACAACAACAGCAACAACATTTGTTTCAGACAACAACCTATGCTCACCATGGCACTAACCAGATTCCAATTCAGACAACATCACATGAAAACAAAAGGAGGAAAGTGATTGATCAGTCCAAGAGCAGCTCAAGCAATATTTCTCCTATGAATTCTCCTTCTGGATCCAGCGGCGAAAACAGAAAGAAAAAGGTATTTGTTATGTGCATAGATATGATATGAGGATAAATTTGTTCATTAGTCCTTAAAGCTTGAATTTTTATGGAAATTACAGTATTTTAAGCATACCCTTTTCATTTTCTTGGATTTGGGTATTTGTTATGTGCATAGATATGATATGAGGATCAAATTGTTAATTACTCCTTAAAGCTTGATTTTTATGAAAATTACAGTTTTCTAAGACTGCCCCTTTCATTTTCTTGGATTTGGGTATTTTCAGATTCTTGGAAAAGGAAAAAAAGAGATGAAAAGTGAGGAAAATATGGAAGAAACTGATGATTTCATTCATGTTAGAGCAAGAAGAGGACAAGCTACTGACAGTCACAGCTTAGCAGAAAGGGTATGCTTTGTTACATAAAAGCTATATTTGTTCTGATATCTTGAATCGGAAAATCGAATCGCAGTTACTGATTTTATTCTTGATCAGGTTAGGAGAGCAAAAATCAATAACAAATTGAAATGCCTGCAGAATCTTGTTCCGGGGTGTCACGAGGTATAGATCAAGAACCTTGTTTTTGTTCTGCCTATGATGCTTTTGTTCTGTCCAATGTTTGTGTCTGAAACATAAGTTCATGGTTTTCGCAGACAATGGGCATGGCGGGAACGTTGGACGAAATCATCAACTATGTCCACTCGTTGCAGAACCAAGTCGAGGTAATTTTGTCGAAAAATCAAGAAAATAGAGCCTAAATAGGCCTTAAAAGCCCATGACAGAACAATTTCTTGACTCTTTCTTGTTTCTTGTCTTTCATGAATTCAGTTCCTTTCCATGGAGCTTGCAGCTGCAAGTTCTTGCTATGATTTGAGCCAAAAACCAGAATCTACCCGAAAAGCTCAGTCACTACAAGTAAGCTTCAATCTCACCTTAACAATACTCAATGACTTGCTCCATTTAGAAAATTTTGAAAAAACTCACAATATAGTATTTCACTTTTGCAGTAGTTTAAAGTAAAATTGAATGCTTGTGTCAAAACCAGTGTTCTATAAACGATAGGAGCTAATAGTGCGTTGAGGGCCTTATAAGGACTAATTAGAAATTAATCGAAAATCAAATCAGAGTGAAGGATTAATAAAAAATTATAAAGAATTAATCGGGGATTAATCGGATAAGTAGAGGGTTTTTAGATCACCGGTCAAAACATATGAAAAATGGGTCACATGCGCGCTGCGTGCATGTGACCTCCAATTTTTTATAATGACGCAATTGCCCTTATAATATAATATAAAAAATGGTCCGTGCTTTTTGAAATTTTTTCCATGTAATTTTTCGAGGATGAGTATAATTTTATATTTAATTAAAAAAACATTTTTATTTCTATGTTACTTTTCAATTTACTTTTAGCCGTAATATGAGCGTTACAAACAAAAAGACAAAATATTCACATTAAGTTTTTACGACAAACGCAGTACAGGACACTGTCTTATGGTGAATTTTTGCAATTATGCCTTTGATTTATGAGTTGTCAAATGTTCTTATACATGTTATGGTGCAGGATTGTGAAATGATGCAAGAATGTAAAATTTCTATTGATGTGGACCGGAGAGGGACAAATTCACATGAAATGGAGGTTTTCAGAGACAGAATTGGAGAGCTAACATGCTTCAGATCATCAGCATGGACCCTTTGACTGATCAAATCTGCATAATTTGCTTCACAAAGGGTTGAGATTCACTAGACAATGAACTGTACACTTTTAGCTCCATCATTTGGAGATGTTTGTAGTCTTGTGCCATTTTGTGTTTTCACTGCACATTTTTTTTAATACCAATTTGATTTTTGATGTAACGTTTGTGTGATTGTATTTGTCGCGTGCAAAGAAGATGTATACTCTGATTTCAATGACAAAAATTGACGTCTCTTATCTGTATTTTGTATTTTATCCGCAAATTTTGAAGCTCGCATTTGGCCACATTTCGTGAACCTGTCGTGTGACAACTTTGGTGTTAATTATTTTTTGTCCGATGCGCGGAAATCTGGTATGATAGGGACTCTTTCGAGTCATTTTTCGTTTTCGTATAATTTGATATTTAGGGGGACAAAATGTGTGTTGATTAAGGGGGCTCTAGGGAAAATTTGAGGCCAAACATAAGAGAAAGTCCAATTAATAATGGAGAAATTGTATGGTTTGTGATCAATTATGCAGGAAAATCATGCACAAGTCAATTTAGGAACAGAAGTTTGGGATATTTATAAGTGCAGTACCCAAATGGCACTCTCTTTTAGTCACTTCCTCAGTGTCTATACTCATTATGGCATTTCTTGAAAAATCATCGGGACAAGATGGTTACCATATGTTAAAGCGAGATCTAAATGACGACGATATGCATATTAAAGTATAAAATTATAATTGATCGTTCAATTATAAAGTTGAGCTTCTAGTTGAGTTATTTCTGTAATACAATAATGACATAGAGTAAAAATAAAAGTTTAAACTTATAGTTTAGAGATCATTGATGATTATATACTCTGACATTTTAAAGTGTATTATAAATTACTTGTGTAAGGTGGGCAACACGTCTAAATCTTACACATGAATTATGAGACTTTGACCTGAATTTGGTCCAAATTACGGTGACGTAGAAAATGAAGACAAGAGATGAATCAAATTGAAATTATATTAAAATTAGATTTAACTAAAAGATCATATTGATATATGAATATGTTTTTTGTACGTGAAACACTGACAGTATAATATTGAGATGTAGTTTTGAGCAAATAAGGGTGAGGGAAGGGTGTAGGGTAGGATCATAGGAGAGGGTCCTACAAAGATATGGAAAAATGGAATGTGATGGAAGTTGCCAATTCATTGTATGGATGATAGGAATGAGAGCATTTGAATGGATAATAGTTTTAAGGGCATTAAAGCCAAATAGGTGCATTGCACCAAGAGATAGGACAGCTTCAATGGGCCATCTTGTGCTCACAAGAGGATGGAGCAATGTGGGCTCTCAAATTTTCTTCAAAAAATTTTCTTTGTGCACAAAGTGGTTCTATTTGACTCCCTTTTGACCCTCTGTGGGTTCATGCACATTGGTTCCACTAACAAGATTTTCACCCGATAAAGGTTGTGAAATGACATGATTTTGGTAGGAGATGACTTGTATTGGAATAAGTTTGTAGCTATAGTTTGGAATGACTTATTTGGGTTTCATCCCATATATTTATTCTGGAATCATAAAATATTTTTCCTGTAAATTATTATGTAGTCGAGAAAGATAAAGCAACAAGAATGAAAAAACTCTCCAGTCATGTCTAAACTACTATATATTTGAGTTGGGTAAGACCAATAAAAATAACAAAGCTCTACCCTTATATATAAATCAATCTTTATTTGAATATGATAGATTCATCTCAGCAAAAATATAAAATATCTTAACTAATCTTTAATCAAGTTGGGCAGTATCACGAAAGTGACAAAAATATATTCTTATACGTAAACTAATTTTATCAATGTAAAGTCTCAATGAAACACTCCAACAGTTGAGCATCACATTGTTTGTGGTGAGGTTGAAGGTCTGATTGGAAGAGCGAATTTTTTTTATAGATAGACAAGTTCAATATTTTCAAAAAAAACCTATTAAGCTAAGTAAGTAGAGCCAATATATAATATTTAATAAAATATAGTGAAATCACAAAATATATCTAAATTAATCTTAATATGATAGCTTATAATAAGATCATAAGAGGAACATATGAAAGGCATTTACCATTTCAATTGTATGTCAATGATAATACATTAATTTTCGTAAAAATAAATAAATTACAAGTAACTACAAGTTTCATTATGGAAAACAAAAACAGTGGACATTGTGTCAAAACCCAAAACCATGATAACATTCTTAACGATGGAGGCAAAAATGCATAATGCTCCATAAAGTGCACTTATTGTGTGTAAAGAAAAGACATTAAAAACCCAAAGTTCCATTAGCTACATTGAATCAAATGGTGCACCAACTACATATGATCTTTCAAAAATGCATGTCCCTCTCCCAGATCCTCACTAATATGAGGTGCCATCCAATTATTTGACCATTTCCTATAGAAATAGAGATAGTCCAAAACATAATCATAATATCCAACAAAATGCAAGAGAAATGAAATGGGTTTTAGTGGGTTAATTATCAAACTTCTATTGATATTACTTCAAGGTCATAATGATTGACTTTTGATAATAATAATAATAATGATTTTTACAATAAAAGTTGACTCTTATATAAAAATGGACAATTTATTTCATATAAATAAACTTTTTCTATGGTAAAAGAAATAGATATCTCGAAACAAAGTCACCTCAATTCTCTATCAAATTGAGATTTATGGGTTGGCTTTTAAAAAAAATGTTGTGAATAAAACCTTTGAAAACTAATCAGGAGTTCAGTAAATATTAATTAGATTATCTGACTAATTCAAAATCAATAAGGAATTAATGAAGAACTAATTGGAGATTTTTAGAACACTAATATTTTCTCTAATGACATTTTCTATTTTGTTTATAAAAAAATCATTATTTCACTATTCCCTAGTAAATACAAACTAAGTCTATTAGGTAGAGATTACTCACGTGAAAACCACTTGTAGTGAAAATTAAGAATCAATCTCAACCGCTAGGGTTAACAAAATATAAACCTAAGAATCTAAAATTAAACCTTAGTGTTGAAAAACATATGTAGTTTTGAAAAACTTGAATTTAATTAAAATTATAAATCATTAATGATATGTTTTAATCTCAGTTTTTTATTTTATCAATCAAACGGTTGAGATCAATTCCTAATTTACACTATGATTTTCACCATGTTAATTATATAATTCATCATTTGTAATTAAATTAAAATTGTACCACCATGAATTAGCCCAATGGTTTAGAGCAGTTGTTAGTTGTGCTGCTATTTGTGATGTTAGTTAGGTGCGAGAATTGTCCCACCCAATTTGATGAATGAATGAAATGCTATGATGATTCAAAAGAAACATTAAAATTACTATATTTTCATGATTAAACAATATAGATCAATGAGATGTAATCAACTACAAACCTACAAACCAATTTATTTGGTCTTTTGACCTAAAACCTTCGTTACACCTTTCTCCTAAGAGGGTTCACCCATTTGATATAGTATGAAACCCGGGATCCTCATTACACCTCTCCCCTCGTTCCAACAGGTTTATCATCTCGTTACAATGCTAAAAATATAAAACTGTTTCAAAAAATCAAAACGTGTTTTAATAAATTAAAATTAATTATTTTAATTGAAATCATCAAATCTATTGAGTAATATGCACTTTGTATATTTAATTGAATTATCTGTATACTAAAATAGAAATAAAATAGGAGCTTAATCGATGGTTTGTAGGTTTGCAAGGGGAGTGCATCCTAAATCAATAAATCATGGAAGATCATTTTAAGTATTTTTAATAGAATATCCCTATAGCATAGGGTTGTATTAGACCGAAATGGGCTACACCTAGCAAATAGTCTTTTAAATCCAAGCCCAACCTAGCTAACACGATGAGGCCCAAATACGGCACACAAAAGCTTATGATCCGGCCCAATCATGAGGCCCAATACTCGATCCAGAACGAAACGGACTCAGATTTTTCTTCTCTGTCACTGCCTTGCTTCGACGACTCGATTCTGTTTACGATTTCTCGTTATTTTGATCTGATTTTATTTTTTGGGTTCACAGTGATTGATCTATAGATTCTCAGAGACTCTCCAAAATGATGTCTCCGAACAAAATTTCTGAAGACCGAGGAGGTGGATCTCAGTTCAGGTACATTACATTTTCTTCTTCTTTCTCTAACCCTAACTTTCCCGAGAAAACTCTCCCAAACAGCTGCGTTTCGTTTTATCGCATCTTGATATCGTTTTTTTTTTGGAAATTTGTCTAATTACTGCATCGATTTCCTTTCCGCCTCGTTCAATCATGTGTAATTTGATTTTATGAATGTGTTCTGTTTTTAATTTCTCTGAACTGGTAGGTGTGTCAATGTGATGAAATTTCGAAGAGAATGTGATGAAAATGAACCCTTTGCGTTGTGTTTGGGTTTTTAGGAAGAAATGATTAACCTTTGTGCCAAGTTTGAAGGGAAATGAATCAATGATGCAGAACCCCATGAATTAAATTAACCTTTGTGCCAAGTTTTTAGTTTAGTTTCTCTGAACTGGTAGGTGTGTCAATGTTTTTGGTCTCATGTTATGTCTTCCCAATATTCTGAAGGGAATGTGATGAAAATGAACCCTTTGTGTTGTGTTTCGTTTTTAGGAAGAAATGATTAACCTTCATGCCAAGTTTGAAGGGAAATGATACAGAACCCCATGAATTAAATTATTTTATGCATCTGTATAGCTAAGTTCTGTGTATAAAAAATGATGTGTTGGGTTAGGTTTATATTCCAATTTTACCAACACGATGATACCAACGCACCCACATAGCCTAAACATGTGTTTTCCAGTAGTTGGGATGATCATGATTTTTTTAGTTTAATCTGAGCTATTTGGAGGATATTTACAAGGTGGTGGGTGAGTCCTTGAAGGTAAAATATGTCCTCTTAGGTTCATTGCTCATTTTTGATGAAATCTCCTCTACCATAACTTTTGTTGGGATGATGTTTTGTAATGAAGTTATTTATTTTACATTTGAATGACGGGATTCACTTGCTTTTATTAACTGCTGCCCAGCGATTGGAATTTAACGATTTTTTTTTTGCAGGCACACTCCCCTGCAGATAATACATTTAATAGGAAATTTCCTAAGAATATGGTCTATTTACTCCATGTATCGCTACTTGTCTCATACTGGAGCTTCAGTTGTACTTTTTATCTTCAGCTGTCTGGTCCCATCATCCATCTTATTTTTAGTTATGCAAAAGCCTTGGAAGGGAAGACCGCTCACTAATACCCAGGTGAAATAGAAAATCTCTTTAATAGGAAATCCATGGAAAAGAAAGAAATTGTATATGATCAATTTCCTGATATTTTGTATTTACTGAATTGATGATTCCCTTTACTTTTTCAGGTAGTCCCTTCCATAATAAATGGTGCCATAACAGCTTTATACTTTATATTGTGGGGAAAGGGCCTCAAGTCATGTGGACCGGTGAGGTAAGTCTTTTAGATTCCAACTGTAATCAATAATCAGCACTTCTTGTATACATATGTGCGTAGCAAATTAAATCTATTGTTGGGTTCTGCTTAATCCTTGTCCTGATTTGTATACGTGTTTGTACTGTGCTCCCTTCATATGTGAGCTTGATCCATTAACATGGAAGATGTGGCCCTGATGCCAGTTTTAGTCTGGGACTATCACATATGCTAAATGGATAAGCATGCTAAATGGATAAGCATGATAAGTTGACGCCTAGCATATAAAGTTCAGTACCAAATATCAGTGCTCTAAATACCCTATTGAAAAGCAAACTAAATGACTAAATGTTATAAGTCACTTGAGATCTGTATTACTGATTTTATACATCCATTTACCTGCTTCAAATTTCATCTTATTTTAGTTTTATGTTAAGATCAAGGTTTTCAAATTGAGATAAGCATAGTGAATCTTGGGGACCATGTTTTGAATCGTTAATTGTTGTTCACATTTGTTTAAGAAAAAATAGTCGTATACAGTTTCAAAGATATTTGTAATATTTTGGTTCATTTGTATTAATTTTTAGTACAATATGACAAATGCAATGCATTATACCCATTTCAAAATTGGTATTGAGAAATAAGCTGCTTGTAGGAAGTACTTGAAGAAGCTGAATAAGAATAATGGGAGTTGAACCAGAAAACACTGTTTGGTGCTGTGACTGGCTGTTGTGCTGTCATTTTTGTTTCCTTTCCTCATGCATGATGATCTTTCCTCTTCTAGTAGTATAATTACAAAAAAGTTTAACCACAATTGTTTATGACCAGTAAAACTAAATGGGCTGACATAATAATCAAGTCGGCTTCAAATAAGGGTGGGCTGCTGATGCAAGAGGCCCATTATGCTAAAATTTCAGCTTTTTAGGAACCACATGAACAGTCCGAACACAGGAACCAACCTTAATGAACCACACAGTTCACTTGTGTTGTCCAATGTGCTTCCTCCTGCTGAGCAAGATCTTTGACTAACTCTAGTCATCATTTTTAACTTTGTGACTTGATTTAGTTATTCCTTACTGTCTTAACTAGTGTCTAATGCTTAATTTCCTTGTTTTTACCCTTTTTTCTCTTAGAGAATCCAATATGTTTATACTACTTGTTTTTCCCGTAGACTTTGGGCATTATTAGTAGTTAAAAGTTGATTCAATGCCTTTGTTTTAACTGCAGAGCTATTTTGGGGGAGTATTCGGGTGCTGTCCTTGGAGTGTTATCTGCAGTTCTCTATGGGCGGAAGGGCCAAGTCTGGAAGAAGGTAGTTCTCCGACCGACATTTTATTTATATAACTGTCTTGAGTTTAATAACTTATTCCTTCACTTTGTTTTAACTCTGATATTTTTTTTCTTCTGCTTTGGTATATGCATTCATCATTCATTGAGGACATGACCTGGTAGTTTTATATCAAAGTTAGAGGCTAAGTATTACATTTAAGTATAGGAATGATATCGTCAGCATCACTTATTGATCAATGGCATACTATTGGTTGTTGGATGAAAATGGAGAAATATAACTATATTCCTTCCCTGAATATAATGGGTTTTTTCTTATCTATTCTCAGGTTGGTGGGCTCATTGCGATGTTAGCATCCTTCTACTTCTTATCTCAAGGCTGGGCCATGGCCACTTATTCTCCATTTAATATCCTATGTTCTATGATTATTTTCTCATAATGTGATACTGAGTTACAAGGGTTTTCTGTGATGGTGCGATTACATATGCTGTTTTTTTTCTGTTCTATTTTAAGGCTTGACTACTATCCTAGCATTGTTTCCTATTCAGTATACTTCTATGTTGTCATTGTGAACTTAACCTAAAAATACCATTCAAAGATATCCAACATACCGAGGATGAAACAGAAGTGGAACAAGTGGAAGAAGTGCTTGGTATGAAAGAAATGGTAATTCCAGTCCTCGCTGGAATCTTATCAGCGTTGAGAAGAGTTATATCTCGACGTGTTTCATTGAAGGTGTTAAATCCTTCTATAAACTCACACTTCATTAGTTGGCGAGAAACTTTTTATTCTTGAAAGATAGAGTAATTATCACATCCACTGTGTTTTCAGAATCAACTTAAGAGGAGACTTCATGCTGTAACTATTGCTTCTGCAACATGTTTCCTATTTCCTGTGGCCATGTGGGACATGATTATAGTAAGTTGTGAAAAATCAATCTTATTTACATTTGTTAGAAAGGGAAAGAAAAAAGTTTAGTATTAAGTTGACGTGGTTTAGCACTAGGCGAAGCACGTTTCGAGTAAATTCTTTATTTGATCACTATGACTGGGGGTTAATGGAGATTTGCTTTCCTTTTCCTCTGGAGCACTTCAGGGTAGCGGTAGCAGTGTAGAGATGCCATTTTCTGCGTGGGCTTTCTTAAGCACCATTTTCTTTGGAGTTATCTTGATATTCTATGTTGACAGTATTGCAGAGGAGAGGTACCTTATCTTGCTTGATATTCTACTTGATGTGTTTTCGTCACATTTCATGAAGATCAAAATCTTTTTCCTCCATAGGCTTGCGTATACTGCATCCAGTTGCATATTAAACTGGTTATATATTTCTTTTCTCGATTAGTTGGTCACCTGTAGCTTATTTGATGGTAAGATGAGATCTATACAATTTGAAATTATTTAATGTTCATTGCTCAACATATTTGCAACCAGATACTATTGTTGGTATAGACAGGTTTGGATAAACTATTTGGAGCCGATGTGCTCAGTTTTTGCTTCCCCTGATTTACTTTTCCACCTGGTCACCGCAATATGAATTTCTCATATAAAAGCATGTTTGATAAAGTGAGTGAGCATACCGAGAAAATGTACACACACCAGGCATGTTCTCATGAAAAAAAAATTGAAGATGAATAATAGAGGATATAGAACATACATGAATTTACGAGCTTCAGCGCGATTGCATGCGTTCACTGGGAGTGAAATCAAATACATTAAACCAAGTAAGGATGATATTTCTTCTGTCCAAGAATAATTATCCTATCTGGTTCTTGAAAACATTAGGATAATATTATTAGTAGTTAACATTCCCATGCGCAAAGCGTTGATATGTGCAAAGCAGAGATGAGAATGTTAAAGTGTATCTGTGGCACGAGTCATGTAACTCAATTGAAGATAAATGAGGGAAACTTACTTGAGGTGGTTTGTGGTTCTTTAAGGATAGACAAGACAATTTAGTTAGGAGAAACTAGAAAATCATTTATGATGCTACCTCTGGACAAATTGGTTCATGACTGATGATATGTCAAGTAAATATAACCCAGTAAGTCAGATAAGTGATAAGCTTGTCTTGTTTCTGCACTTGTTTCTTTTACTGATGATATGTCAAGCAAATATAACATAGTAAATCTAATAAACTTGTCTTGTTTTTGCACAAGTTCCCATGTTCTTCATACATCGCTTTTTATTTGTGTCATACTCATATTTCAAACAAGAGGCCGTTATAATTCATTTATTTTCCACAGTTACAGTGTATCATTGGTTATAATGACCATATGATATGTATTGTGAATATTACTTAACTAGAATAACTTCAATCTATATGTAGGTTGCACATGGTTTTCTCTTCTCCTAGACATTTAATGGTGGCTGGAGGAAGCATCATTGTAATGGAGATGATGTACAAAATGGACTTTTCTCTACCAGGCTTCCTCATTTGCTCCTTAATTCTGGGCTTTGGTAAGTATGAAACTCTTTTTCTATGTTTCACAGATGGATCCTGAACGTAAATCTATTATTCAACAGAGATATAGAGAATTGCTCTTCCATCGGGCCAGGTTTCAACATGCTATTAAAGAAAACCTTTAAAAATATTTTGGTAGATGACATGCATTTCAATGACTTCATTATCAGTTGATGAGACGTGTTATATAAGAGTAGCAATATCTAAATTTTTATTGAGTTGAGTTTCTGTGCATAGTTGTTTATCACATCTCTTTTTCCTAAATCGTTCACTTTATCAACTGTTTTTTTGGTATCAAACAATTCAAAATAGCTTTTGTGTTGGTCGAAAACTTAATATGTAAATCATTTCCACATATGTACACACTGGACATGTAAGCTTGATTCCTCTTGTTTTATATGTTTGGTGTTTTTTTGTGCCTTGTGGCTAATTATTTGATTTTCAAATTAATCCACCATCTACTCATTTGCCATAAACTTGTCAATATTATTGACTTTGTGGATGCTATAATATGATCGACTTTTATCCAGCGTTTTTTTTATACTTTTAGCTAGACTATTGGTTTGGCTTTTGACGAATATACATTCTGATGCAAATCATGATAATACTGTGTCTGATGCATTGCATTAATATGTTCCAGTGAGCTCTTTCTCTTCTATTACATTTTTCGTAATTTGCGCACTATCTATTGCTTGCAATTAATTGATTTCCTCAGTACAGACAAGAAAGAGTTAAATTAATTTTTGGTATTTAGTGGACAACAACATGCACAAAACAAATTTGCTTATCTTCATTGTATGATTCTGTACTTTCAATTTTTCTTTTGGGGATTGTTGTCGCTATCTTTCCTTTTGTCTTGTAATCTATAACATAAATCGATAAATTTTGTAGGGATATACGAGGCCACGTCTTTGGATCGTGGTAAGAAAGGTTCTCAAAACTCAGATATGTCTAATGGGATGTTTGAAGATCAAGTTCAGATGTCTCCTCTTCCAACTTGAAGTATGCCATCTCTCTCATAAAGTTATTTTCTACGCATTTACAAAGTTGATAAAAATTATGCAAGGGTGTTGCTATTTTATGATACTACATAACACATCAAATGTTCACTCAACTGTACATGGTCAACAAGTAATATAATCTAGGGTAAATTGCAAAAAGTGGCTTTGAACTTACCATATTTTGCAAATTGTATAGATTTGCCCAAAAATGACGAAAATACAATTATCGATTGCAAGTCTTTGAATTAACAAGTCAAGTTTTCACTTAAGTGCAGTGTTCTAAAAATTCCCGATTAATTTCTGATTGACCGTCAGGGGCCTTATTCGCCCGACTAGTGCCTATCGTTTTTTAAGAACACTGCTCAAGTGTAATATTTGCACTTTGCTGACTTATTATACTTCCATATGCAGTAGTGAAGCAGCGGTTTATCACATTCTTATGGAGAAACTATCGGCTTTGTTCACGAGACTATAACTCAATCGGGGAGCGGAAAGGATCACCTGCTAACTTGCGTGTTAGGGTAACTCCTAACCAAATTCCTCAGTATTGTAAATCGAAAAGTCCCAAAACGAAACGTTCAACAGGGATCTCAAGTGCAATGCAGATTAACAAATCTAGTCATGTGAAATCGTCGAACTTGTCTTGTAGTTTTGTGGCTATTCATAGAAAAACACAAACCTTGTATTCGTCAATCTAAGGTTAGCATCATACCTACAGATGGGTCACAATGAGGAATTCATAAAAAGATTTGAAGTAGGTCTCATTTCTTGTTATGGGTCAAATTTACCACACATTCAAGTAATTTTAACAATTGTTGCTTCTTCATTGAAATGAGACTTATTATTCTGAATACACTTCAGAATCAAACCGAATTCCACAAGCCCACCTTGCCACCTTTACTGAATTGTCGCTACAGGCTATGTTTTTGAGTTTCTGGTCACTGCTTTGGTGATGAAATGAGTAAGAACACCGACAGGACAGAAGAGCAAGCAAAGAGAAACTGAATGCCTAGTCTCGATTTTATTTTGCAGCCCGTCGTGAAAAACTTGCCTGCATCAAAACACAACATCAGATTCATCAGAATTTTGTGCTCGATGGAACTGAAAGGAACATGGGAAGGAGAGAGAGAGATTAGAGACCTTGCAGCAAAGAGGTCAATGCCTAACAAATGAATCCATGCAGAAGCTAATGTCATTTCACTGGAAAACATTTTTGCTATACCGGAAAGCTACACGAACAATACACCAAAAACCCTAAATAAGCTCGTAGATACAATCATTTGATAGAAAAATAAATAAATAAACGTCTAATAATTTTAAGTATCAATGCGAAAGGAACGAAAGTTAAGTGCACACCTCCGGTAACAAGTATTTACTTGCAAACATCAATTTGATCGTGTCTGGCGTCCAAGAGAGGTACAACAAATACACATATAGAAGTCCAAGCACAATATACGGTATGCTACTTTCCATCCACTTTCTGGTCTGCACTTTGAAATGTATAAATTCATCGATTAGGCCAAACTAGAAGCATTTTTAAGATTATGTAGTTGGAGATATACTATGTTGTGTCATGAGATGAAGCAGAAAATAGGAACTGCGGTTAAAACAGAAAAATGAGCTCGAGTAATGAAGAACAGTGCACACTGAGACATTATACGCGATGAACAGAAAGCGAAAAGATAAATGAAAATCGACGGTTGACTAAAAATACCAGTTCCGCATTAGGAGCCACGACCATGAGAGTATAGAACGGGAGGACAGCAACGGTTCCCAAAGTAAATACACTGCTTGCTATTTGTGGATTTGTTAACCCTGACATAAGGATCAATGTTAGGTTAACCGTTATAACGACGAATGTTCAGTAAATTTTTCACAAACTATGTCTTCAGCCTAAAATTTTCAAAACTTAATACTAACGGAAAGTAGGGTGAAAAGAATTACAAGATGCCTGTACTGTGGAGACTTTTCGACGAAGAGCTGGTCTTGCAAGCTTTGGCAATGAATGAAGTCTTGATCCTCCACTGAAACTCCAGTCGCCGTGTGAGCTAGCTCCCACACTCTTGAGTTGTGGGACAGAAAGTTCGGTGCTATTATTTCTAAAAGCAAAGGAGAGCCACTGGTTCCTCACAACACTGGGCTGTGATAGTACATTTAGTCTTGAGCGGTCAATCTACAAGAAATGAAGCCTATAGTGTAAGAGAAGCTCTTGAGCTCCAACAATACGTACATGAATTTGCTAATATGTGAGATATAAAGCTGATAACTTCATAACATGAAAAATTCAATATACTGATGATTACATGTTAAACCATAGGCAAATATGGAGTTCATCACATTTTACCCAACCAAATCCGAAACCCTAAGAGTGTCTTGAATTGTTCCGAATATTCGGTGTCCAGTAGCATTCAATTTCCTTTTTTTAATGGAAACTTATCATATGCACATGCACATTATTCTGATGTTCTAAAAATAGATATGTCTTAGTCTGGCAAATAAAGACATTTGAGTGCTATTCAGAATTTAATCGAGAATTAATAAGAGATTAATCAAGCACTACTCGAGGAATTTTAAAACACTTCCCAAATCAACCCATTCCCCTTTCATTTGCCAAATATTTGTGTGCCTGATCGTGAATAAATTTTTTTCCATTTTTATGTTGTTATTTGCATTTAGTTGTTACCAAAAAGCTCAATTCATGTACTTTAGTGAAATGGGTAACCTTAATTGTTCCCATTTTCTTTTGATTTTTCATTTCACCCAATACATACCATAGCAATAGCATAACCTTAGACAACAAAAATCCAAAATCCGAAACCCGAAAAGTGTTTGCAAGAACACATTATTTGATATATAATCCATAGACAACAATGAAGCCACAAAACACAGAAAAAGGTGAGATTTTTGGTTCACTACCACATTTCACAAATCTATGCACTCACAAGTCAAATCCAATAGAAAACAGTGAGCAATACAAACCTAGAATCCCAAAATACCCAGAATTTCAACTAAATCTAAAAACCCAAAAACAACTTCCCAAATACCCAGAATTTCAACTGAATCTATAAACCCACAAACAAATTCCCAATACCCATTTCCAGATTCAACCCAAACAAACAAAAACCTAAGAAACAAAACATACCCAGATGAGGAATCACTAATCTACAAGCACCCAGAATCCAAAATCTCCATGAAAACAAGAACTGAAGCTAAAAAAATCACCTTGAAGGAGAGTTGGGGAGAGGTGAGAGAGTAGGAGGCCATGTTGGTGTGAATTGCAGAGATACCCAGAAGCAGCAATGGCTGTTTCTCTTCATCCGCTAAATAGAAGAGAACCAAAACCAAAAGTGCTGGAAATGGAAAATGGTGAGGTGGAGCTTCCACTGAAGCAGGAAGAGAAAGGACATGAGAGTGAGTGAGAGAGACCAGCACAACACAAAGATAGAGTGATGATGGATAAAGAAACTGTAATTAAAAGCCAAATCCAAATTGACAACCAATGTTTATTGTCCACTAGCAACCCATTTCCATTTTTTATGGGAACTTGTCACATGTATGCGCAATTGCACATTTTGCCCATTTCAATCTTTACAATTTACAAACAAGATTAAGATTTTTGTGTCCAATCATGGATAAAGGTTGGATTTTTATTTTGTTATTGTCATTTAGTTGCTACCAAAAAAGCTTAATACTAGAATTGTCCGAAAATTACCTGATGGACAAAACCGACCCAATCTAAAAAGAACCGAACTGCAAGGAATCGAAACAACTCGGTTATGAATAAAATCAAAACTTTACCGATTTAGTTTCGGTTTGTAAAAGTATAACCGATAAAAAATCAAACCAAATCAACAATCGATAGGTTTGGATACATGATTAATTTTAATTCACTGTTGTTTGTTAATTGAGCGAACAAAATATTATGTCAAAACCAGCTCAAAATATAACAAATTCATGAAATTCGATTTACATCGACTCTAATATAAATTAGCCGCTTCAAAACCAAATCAAGCTGAATTTTAATAATTTAATTTTTATTTTTATTTCATTGTGATTGAATTAATCAATTTAGTTTAATTTTAAATCAATTCGATCCAAAATTAAACCACGAACAATCGTATCAGTACATATCTTGTAGTGAAATGGGTAATCTTTAACTGTTCCCATTTTCTTTTGATGTTTCATTTATTATTTGATTGAACTGATAGAATTAGGAGTGCAATCAATTGAAATTGATTTTAGTTGACTCACTATTGATTAGCACATGAGACTAATATTATTCAAACACTACCACCACATGAAGTACATTATCACGTAAAGTGTAGTTTGAGGAAATTCTGCAATGTGCTCCTAATTGAAATGACACATACCCCCAATAATAGAGAGTGTGCTCCTACTTTAAAGGACACAACCCCCACAATAATAGAGGCCTCCACCATCACATGTTTCTCTACCTCTCTCTATCTTCTTCAATAAATATGAATATTGTACTTGATTTGGTTTTGTTCCTTCCCCGTCAAATTTATTAACCTTATATCACTATTGTAATAAATGATGCAAACAATTTATAATGTGAATTTTATAGTAGTTGTTCTCTCAAGACACTAAGTTTATGATGTGAATTTTTAATTTTTTTCTCAATTTGAACTTTTTTTAATGATATTATAATTTTATACCTGTGTTTTTATTAAAATTCGAGCGTAATAATAAATATGATCATTTGATATTAACAGTAATCATGTTTATTGTTATAGTCTTACAAGACAAGCAAACTTGATGATCAATCGTCTTTGCTACAAACAAAATTAGATCGATTTTTTCCCATACTTGGATATTAGTATATTATTATAGTTAATGCAATATATTAGTCTTTTCTATGTAAATATGTACACAATAAAATTAAGTAGTGATATTCAAATCATTTCTTTACCCTTGCTAATTTTGTATAAACTCGCGGATGTAATTAATCTATTGTTGATTATATTTGTGTTTATTTTATTTCGATTATGATCTTTTGCATCACAACACAACACCTAACAATTTCAAAATCAATATTTATTTCCAACCTATTAAACAATGCAAAATGTATCACACAAGGCTTATACAATATTCATCAACACAACTTTCTTTGTTGCTTCTTTCTTTCCATTTGAATTATTGTGCGGGAAGTATTAGTGTAAGATTTCTCGAATTATTATCGATAAAGAATATAAAAAATCAAACATTCGTTTCCATGCTGCGCTCGTCGAGCCAGGAAATAATTTCTCCGAAAACCCGAATAATCATTTCGTCGGGCTCACCTTCAAGGAGAGAGTGATAAGCATCTTTAAACAGATGGATTTTCTTATCCGCGCTGCTCGCTTGCTCGTACAATGCCATGCTTACCGATGGATCGGTTACCCTATCGGCTTCTCCGTGCAGAATCAGCAACGGAAGTGAAACCTAAACGAACCGAATCAATTGTAAGTACACTTGTGCAGATAAATGACATCACAAGAACATATATACGGTAAGAATTTCTTTTAACATTGCCCTTCTCCAAACACATTTTATAATTGTGAAATCGTAGGAGTCTCGTGTACTTAATTGTCATTTTTATATATTCTTATTAATTATGAAATGACCAAAATACCCTCTCTATATATTATAAATTTTCATACCCTCAAACTCGAGAAGACATAATTCATCATAAAATTGCGTAGTGTAACGAAAGATGAGGTTTGATCTCTCGAGTAAAAATAGTTCGTTACGTTAATAGTAAATCTTTCTCATTTAAATACAGCTAATATATAACTTTCTTGAAATAATCTCTTCAAATGGTTTTGGCCTCACTTTGCTTCGATGCCGTTAACCTTAATTAGTCTATTAAATGTGAAATGACCAAAATACCTCTCCTCATATTACAGGTTTCCAGACCCCCAACCCTAAGAAAAATACGATATTTATCAACAACAAAACATCATGGAACGTGAGGGAAGATGAGCAATTTCTTACCTCCTTTAGTCGACGTTCGATCTCTCTAGTAGTGTTGAGCATCTCCAGAGCAGTCCTCAGCCGAGGCTTGTCTCGGTAAGCAATAACATTATACGCTGCCTGCATCCACAAGAACGAGTTAGCGATTCTGAAAACATGCAAGTAAACGAAAAATCATGTTTTGTGTCATTGATTAATAGACTAAACCATTTCTCTGTGCTTGGCGATTCTGAAAGCTAGGTGAGCGAGATCCTTGTTTGGAACTAACTTCTGTTTCGGAAGAAAACGAGCTATACAGATCAGGAGTTGTGTTATTAACCATGGAGGAACAACATCAGCAGCCATCTTCACAAATTAAGCAATTAAAATTAATGATATACAATTAAGACAGATAATAGCAAATAATGTCTGTGTATAACATTATTGCAAGAACTCACAAATGAACTTTATAAATTTTTCAACAGTTTGTCAAATTCTGTTAAAACGAAGAAAATGGGTCGCATTGCCTTCTTTTTTTTCTTCAAAATGACATAATTGTCTCTGAAATAGCAATAACAAGTATATATTTTAATTTTTACATTTAATGTGTTCATTTAAAAAAAATTTAAGTGTATCTTCCTTCGTCTTTTCAATTTATTTTTAGCGGTACGAGAAAGACAAATTCACAGTAACAAAGAAGTTTATAGAGTTATGAAAAATACTTTGCACATAGGCGCAACGAGAACAGCTCCATCCCAAGAATCGGGTTGTTTGAGATGCATCTTCAGCGCCACCGCTCCTCCCATGGACTGCCCGAAGAGGTAGCTCGGGATAGTACTGAACTCGGGTTTCCCTGCCATACGATTATATATAAATACTCTATATTGACAATGTCAAAAGTAAAACTATATATACATGTTTAATTACCTTTGATTTTGGAGTAATGCTCAATGACATCGTCCACGAGCTTGTCGAAGCTTGGAATGAAGCAATGTAGACCTTCCGAGAGGCCGAATCCCGGATAATCCATGGCAAAGACGCCATATCCCGATGATGCCAACTTCCTCGCAATTCCTGCAGAGATAGCGTTGAAACAAACGTTGGAGTTGGAGTTCCATTGTGACATGTTGCTGCTAATTTCCTTTATGTACCTTCGAAGAAAAACGTGCAAGTGTCTCCATAGCCGTGGCAGAAGAAGACCAACGCCTTGGGGCGAGAACGCTCGGGAAGCCAACTCTTTGAGAAAATCTCCAACCCTCGCGAGTTCACTTCATATGACTGCACCATAAAAAAGAAATAAACATGACGTCGCTGGTTTCAATCTCCATACGAGAATCAAAGAAATTCGAGAGTGAAGATGGGTATGTATATACCTCCTCCATTTTCAATGCTTCACAGGGCATCTGCAAGAAAATAGAAAAAGTACTTCAATGAACTGTAAACACAGAGCTTATTGGAATAAATATCAGCTTAATGTTCAAATGTTTGGAAAGAAAAATGTATATACAGTCTATTTATCTTTCTATGTATAAACAAGTGGATACACAGTTAAAAATCAGAGACTTTATGTAATAATCATGATGTCCCTGGTTTCAATCTCCATATTCACAGTATTGTTGATCAATTACAGTTAATAAAAGAAAAGGAGACACAGTGCAATATTTGGAACTGAGCCAAATATGTTCAATGGTGATCAATGTGTAATGACAGTGATAGAAAAGCCAACCCATCTAAAAATTCAAGCTGATGTGTAAAGTGGTCAGGAACCGGACCGAACTGGTCACCACGGTTATTAAATTTAAGGTACTATAACCAGAACAATGTGAATGGGTATGGTCCGATTCTAACTGGTTCTGGACAGTTCGATTCCTTGGTTCTAACTGGTGAGATCCGATTGATTTTGAGATTTCAATTTAAACTTGGTTTATTGACTGAAATAAACGGATGTAGACACGTAGAAGGCGCGTGGAAGGGGATGAGAGGGCGACACGGGTCCTGTTAACCCGTTCGGTTCATGATCGGTTAACCACGGTTCTGAGTTTATAAGAATAAAAATGGAACCTTAATTCATTGGTTCTCTCAAATTTAAAACTAAAACCGAACCATTATCCACGTTCCTCTATTTTTTCTCGATTTTCTAATTACAGTTCAGCTCCATCCTTGGTTCGAAGGTCCAAAATGTAGAGACTAATAAACAGCAATACAGCATTAGAGTTTCTCAACAAACTGCCAAGTTCAATAGCAATATGTAGCAATGGACACTTATATGAAATCTGATCTCATGAACCATATCATGGATTTGGCAAATTGAAACCCACTAAGCAATTCTAATCAAAACCAGCAGAGCTAAAAATCAAAAACCCAATTTCAAAAACAGACTAAAAATCGAAAACAAACGCTAATCAGTACTCAGATCCGACCTTGAAGAGGATGTGATCGATCCCGAGTTGAATCTGCTTGAAAGCTTCGCGAGCGCGTCTTCTCGCCGGAGCCTCGTCCATTTTAGCTTCTAGAAGCTTCTGCAATCCGTCGTCAACGCCGGCGAGCCTCACTAGAGCCGCCATTTCCGATGCCGACAACAACGACGGACTTGGTCAGAATCCGACAACGAGAAACAGAGCAGAATCGTGTCGATCTCAGAGACATGTGCTGTGGATTGGGAACCATTTAATTTAAATCAGTTTTTTTTGGAGGAATCTTTATTGAATTGCCCAAATTGGGCACCACATATATGGGATTTTTTTTTTACTTTGACAGATTATTTAATTAAATTATTTTTAAAAATAGTGCAAATATCTTCGTTATTATTTTTGGAACCTGAAGTTACTATAAAGGAGTAATTAGTTTGGTTTTCCAATTTTAGGGATTAATTAATAGTGGTTGATTTTTAATTTTTAATTTAGTCTCTATTCACACTACCAATTATGTGTTTAGGTGACATAATATGTTTGTCACCCTTAATACGACATATGTCACTTAAAGTGTTGCATGACACACATGTGTCATCCCAATAGTGTCACATATCCATTGTCACCCAAAGTGTTGGGTGACATATGACAAATTAGTGTCACACATTATGAGATAATAGTGACACAATAGTTTGTGTCACCCTTATCAAGAAATGGTGACATATAGATTTGTGTCACTCTTGATAAGAAGATGATTGACATATAATGTGTTTCACCCTTGAGATGAAAATGGTGACACAAGTGTTTTGTCACCTATTATCTAGAGAGTGTGACACAAGTGTTACGTCACCCATTATCTAGAAAGGGTGACATATACGAAAAATAGAAATTTGTGTCACCTAACATTTGAAACTGATTAAACAAATATTTTTTAAAATAAATTATTTTTATTTAAATTTGATAAAATTACTAAATAATAAAATTATTTTGTATATAAGAAAATATTATAATATTGTTCGTACAAATACAAATTACACTATGTATTCAGTTGATACATTTTGAATCTAATTGGTCTATGATGAGTCGGGCTAGAACGGTAGATCAAAATATGTCTCGCTCATCTCGTACTGCACTTATCGTCTCCCGATCTTCGCTGAGACTTTTCTTACCCTAAATTCTATGCAACTCATCTACAAACATGAGAATCAAAAATAGAAACATAAACTTATGCAATATAGAGTTACAAATTCAAACACATTTAAAACTATCAACTTATACAATATAGATGCCAAAATTTATGCTTTAAGTGCATCATAATAAA
>JAYMTP010001317.1:0-24807 GCA_036897365.1 Geranium brycei | reverse complement strand
GGGCCCGGCGGCGGCGATGGACGAGACCGACCTCTACGTCGTCGACGAGGACGACGGCGAGCTGAGGAGGTTCGACCCGGAGGGTCAGGAGTGGGAGACGGTGGCGGCGTCGGAGAGGCTGGTTGGGGCGGAGCAGGCGGCGGCGGGCGGCGGGAGGGTGGTGGTGGTCTGCGGGGGAGGAGGGATCGTGGTCGTTGACGTGACGTCCTCGCCGGCGAGATCGTGGGCTGTGGAGACGCCACGTGGAATGCAGGCGGTGGCGGTTCACGTACTGCCAAGGATGAGCGAGACCAAACCCCATGTGACGTCCCGTTTCTCGGCCTGATATTTATAAAAAAATATTTTTTTTTTGTGCGTGTTGTTAACTTGTATCACATTTTTTTGGATTGGAATGAATATACACGCCTTATGTTTTTAATTTTTGTTTATTTTTAATGGTCGTTGAAAAGTAGAAATTTGTCGTTACATTGCAACTATGGTGCAGAGAAGGGGAGTAGTTGTATCTTAATTTAGGCAGAATAGTACGACAAGTAGGCGCTTAATAAATGATATTTTGCTCCACTTATTACAACCCAAGGTAGTTGGGCTCTCCTTCAAAATTAGTACCCAATTTGTGCATGGGCTCTACTCCATATTTGGCCCATCTTCAAAGTTATGTATTATTGAAATTTCCCAACGGTTAAATTTTTAGAAAATTCTATCCAATCGAATAACACCTAGAGTTTTATAAAACACTACTAGAGGTGCGCAGAGATGAATCGATCCTCAATTTGATAGGGCTCAACTCTGCTTGTGGAAAAAACGTTCAACTCGCGTTCCAAGAAAATTAGACAAGCTTGAGTTCGGCTCGAAGAAAATTAGATAAGCTTGAGTTTGGCCCAATTCAGTTCACTTAATTTTCAATAAGTATATTTATGAAAAATATAAAAATATGTAATCCATCAAATATTAAACGAGACATCTCGAGATTCGTTTGATTCATCTCATCTAATATCATTATTAATTTTTTACAATTTTTTATAAATATATTAACAAAAATATAATTAATCAAATATTAAACGAGCCGGCTTTCAAGCCTTAAAAAGTCAGGCTCAGACTCGTTTATTAAAAAAACTCAATATTATGTTCAAATTCGGCTCAAGCTCGTTTGCAGCCATAAGCAATGCTTGTGTAATAACATTTGCATATGAAGGCGTTGAAGCTCATGAACAAAAACCTATTTTCGATACTGTTGATTCGGCAAGTTCTTAGCTTAGTTATGCATTGTGATAAATATGATGTCGCTAATGCACGTGCTAGGGATATTGCTATTTAATTCTTGCTGATGATGGATTATTGATGAAGTAGCATCATATAACCTACCAAAAGCCATTATTTCCCCTCCCAACTCTAGGGGAGGTCATACATTCTGTATCCTGCTACAAACAGAACTGACTTACCAATATGTTTCAGTATGATACAATGATTGTAGAAGAAAAAGTGCATTAACACAAGTAAATTTCTTGATTCAGATCAAAGCAACCAGTTCATACAACACCCTATGAAAAGCTACACGAAAATCTTTCTCTTTGCTTCTTTTTCTTAGGGAAAGGATGTGTCAACTTGACTCTGGTGGAGGATTTTCCTTGGGATGTTTAGAACCATAGTGATCCGTGAGTTGCTTCGAATTTGCCAGTTGCACCTGGAAACAAAATTGACTTTTAGTACATGCAGGACACATAAGACATGAACTCTGCGATACACACCAAGTATAGTATAGATATAACGGTAGTCCAATACAATCGACATAAGTTATGGCCACAAGCATTTGCAATATCGAACAAGTACAACTTTGAAGCAAACAGCATACACACAATATCAGAATCAATCAAAAGCGGTTGTGTTGATAAGGTGCAGGCTAACGCAGATGCAGTCAGCACAAAAATGAACACTCATGGAGATTTAGGATGATTAGTTCATTTCGGCCGGACTCGATATTTACTCTACCTCATTCTACACAACAACTTTGCAGCATAATGAATGCCGACTCCTAGTATTTTAACAAAAGTGCACTCATCATCTACACGAACAAAAGATGAAAGATGCTGAATGTCATGTAGAGTAGAAAGTAAATACCGTTACAAAGCAGACCCGACAATAAACTTGGTCGTTTTTTCTCACGTGCAGGCTAACACGGATGCAACTAGCACGAAACCAAACTTCTCCTGGAGTTCTAGGACCATTAGTTCATTCCTGGTCGGAATATCTGCCTACAATATTTACTCTACCTTGTTCTGCATAATGACGGTTCTTAACATTCTATCACAAGTTTACTCGTCATAATGAAGGAACTAAATCAATTCACATGAACCCATCAGGTGTTCTCAAAATCCAAAAAAAATACAGCTAGAGAGCTTGCATCAAACATCAATTGCAATGACACAACATAAACAAATAACGATTCCTCCAACAATCTAATCACACAATAACTGGTATTAACAAATTGGGGGTTCAATCAGGAATCAAATTTGAACAAGTTAGCGATTCACGATCGAGAAAATACAGCAAGAAGGCGAAGCAAGTTGGATCGGAGAAATCGAATCCAATACCTTGCAGATCGGGCAGGTGATTTTGAGGGCAACGGCTCTGGCCTCGAACTGAGAGCCCTTGTTCTTCTGGTTCTTCTCAGCATTTTTTCTCTGGGCTTCGATCTTCTGCTTCCCTCTCGTCATCGATTCTCTTCCTCAATCACAGAACCACTCCGATCAGATTCTTCTTCGTCGGCGTCGTCGGAGAGAAACGAGCTTCTCTCTCTTCTCCTAAATCCCTATCCGATTTGCCATCGAATTGACGATGGGTTGCTCTTACTTTATGTGGACCCCACACCCACTGCTCATACCCGCGAAATTCTACGTAACCCATAGGGATAACTCGGTCTTTTCACACTGACGTGGCGTGAGAGGATATAAATTTGTAAGTCACCCTTAGCATTTTAGCTTTTTTACCATCAATTTTAACATGTATTAACAGAAACACTAACCATAAAAAAATTGCAATTCTAGAATGTCTCCGAAATAAAAATATCTATACATAATTACATTAAAATCATATAATTTTAATTGTATTTATCATATATTTTATTCTTGTTTTTAAGGGTGTAAATGATTCGAATTGAGTCTTAATTTAATAATACTAAGGTTGATTCGTGAAAAAAGTGTTTGGTTCGAATTCGAACGAGTTTATGCAACTAAAATCGAATTCTGCTCGAAATAAATAAATAAACTTGAGCCCGGCCGGGCTCGGTTTGATTAAATTAATTTTTCATAAAATATAAATAAAAAATATATATAACTCGTTAAAATACTAAACGAGTCAGTTTGTCTAAAATTATTATAAATATTTACTAATATTTTAAAATTTTATTAATAAACATATATGATAATTAATTAAATATTAAACGAGCCTGCTCGCGATCATTTAAACCTCAGGTTTGAACTCGACTCAAATTCAACTCGAGCTCGACTATAACGAGGCTAAATAAAATATTTAACGGGTCGAACTCGAGCGGCTATTTACGTGGGTCCCGCGTCTACGCACCGTACCCTCTAAATTCTATATAACGTATAGGGGTAAATCGGTCTTTCCACGCTGTCATGGCGCGGGGTGTACGATAAGCCGCGCGCCGCAGGGGAACACATCTCGGCGAGCGGAGCTGAGCTGGCGTCGGTGGCGCGTGCGGGATGTCGGGGTCGCACGTGCGGAGTCACTTCGCTCTGATTGGCTGGACGGAACTGAGAGAGCATCTATTCGATCTTTATCTCTCTAAGCGCATATACACTCTACACTCACACAGACACTCTCTGTCTTCTTCACCATCACACAAATCTCGATATTTTATGTTCTCTACTCACCAAAATTAAATAAAAAAAAGAAAAAAAAAGAGAGAGAGACGCCATTACTGGCCGAGGTCTGTGTGAGGTCGAGTTCGACCCAGAAGCTTCTCTTTACGCCTCAAACCTGCACTTTCACAGATCCAAATCCAAGGTCTGCTCTCTTCACTTCAATTTTATATACATTTATGGAAATAAATTTGGAAAGTAGTGCTAGGTTTAGGGTTCAATTGCAGAATCTGGGATTAGAATCTGGGATTTTGGAGTAGCATTGCTTGATCATGTTGAAATTTCTTGTTTTGATTTGTGCCCACTTCATTTGAGCTGCTGTGAATCTCAATTTTGGTCCAAACCCAGTTCAAATCACTGAATTGGGGATTAGGTTAGATGGGTTTTGCTTTTGCCTGCTGAAGCTAGTCAATTTGAGCATCTGAAGCTGCATCACTGTGAATTGGGATGGAAGTTGTCTTTTTTACCCTTGTAATTAGTTGGGTTTTGAGGTAGGCAATTTTGGGGATGCTCCAATTGCTGCAAGCTAAGCTTACCTCTAATAGCTTGTCTGTGCCCATCTTTGATTACCCTTTTCATGATTCTTTGTTGGAGCAAAGATGTTTGAAGTGAGATATAATTGAAGCTTGAAGCTGAAAATGCAGTTAATATACGTGCGACGACGCTGAATCTTATTTCATTATGTTATTTTGCGCCCTCTCTTGAACCTAGTTATGCGAGGAGAGGGTATTATTTTAGATTTGGATTTACGGCTGATGCTGTGGTTTCTGCGACTTTCTTTGTTTCTCATAGTGACCGCAATTTGATCTTTGCCGTTCAGAATATCATATGTTGACGGTAAACATTGTGGAGGTTGGTCTATCAGATGTTCTGTGGTGGTTATAGTATGCTTGACCATAGCCACAATGTGCGTCTGTCTGATGAGATGTTGTGGGCTAATGTTTCTTTGCACTCTACTGATTTCCATCCAATTGAAGAAAGGCTTAGCTATCAGTCCTGATGGTATTTTGACTTACTTTCACTTTTCTTACTATCAATTCATTCATTCGTCTATTTACGACTACTTGTGTGTGAAAAATGATTATCTTCTTCATACATATTAACATGTAATTTTGGTATATATTGTGTGTGATAATCTTCCTCATAAATATCAACATGTAATTTTGGTATATATATGAAGGCCATGCTTATTTCACATTCTCTTAATGCTTTGAAGCTTGTCAATTTGGTTGAACATTACCGTGAAACTCGGTTAAAGGATCTTGTCTTTCCAATCACAGTCTAGACATGTTTTGTTATGATGTTAGTGTATATTCCTTTTATTAACAATGCCCTTTAAATTATAACCATGATTATAAAAGATGTATTTACGGGTTTTAATGTTTCAAACATGTTGATCATCATCTAAGCTTTTCATGCAGTACTCATACGAATAATACACGTTTACTTTTTTCCAAGACTTACTGCGTAAGAAATAAATATTGGATGGTTGTTAGATTTTCAACATGTTATTGTCATCTAAATCTTAAGGTCTTGTGTATGCAATATACACACTACTATGCTTCAAAGTTCTTAGCTTAACATTTTCCAGTTTCTCTTTGCCTCTCTCATTTTGTCCCGATGCTAGTATGTGAAATTATTGATGTTTGGCAGGCGAAGCACTTCTCAGCTTCAGGAACGCAATTCTTACATCAGATGGTGTGATTCTTAAGTGGAGACCGGAGGACCCTGACCCATGCAAATGGATTGGAGTGAAATGCATTCAGAAAACTAAGAGAGTAATGTTGTTGTGAGTACTTGAAACAACCTTGAAATGTGCCTTGGATTGTTGAGCATGTCCCGTGATTCATTTTTAGACTATATCTTCTAATGGACGTACGACACATCACTTTCATTTATTTTGAATAGATGTTGAATATGTTCATTGTTACTAAAATTTCAGGAACCTTTCTTATCACAAACTAAGCGGAACCATCTCACCTGACCTCGGGAAGTTAGAGCACTTGCAGATTTTGTATGTACATAGATCCATCACATGCTATTTTTAATTCTTTGGAGAATTGCAAAAAGGTGCCCTATAATATGACACTTTTGCAAAAGAGTGTTGTGTTGTTTGTTAATGGCAAAAATGTGTTCTGTTGTTTGCATTTTTTTTGCCAAATGTGTGTATTTTTATGAAAATGATGAAATTACCCCTGAAATTAAAAAAATTTAAAATAAATATTTTAAAAGTTTTTCTGTTCATATCTTTCAGATAAAATTGTAAGCACCTTTTTGCCATTAACAAACAACACGACATTTTTGCCTTTTTGCAATTTTCTCTTAATTCTGTGGTAGCTTATGCATGCTCACTAAAATATGTGATGCCGTGGATAATGTTACATGTATTGCAGAGTTCTTCATAGTAACAACTTGTATGGCCCGATTCCTTCAGCATTGGGGAATTGTACGGAGTTGGAGGCACTGTAAGTACCACTTTCAGTTTTCGAAACAAGATGTACTCATTCTCTGTCAGCAGGATACATTACTTTTTGCTAATGTGTTTATTTTACTTATAGTGGAGCGGATTCATAATTTATCCTAGGTTCCTTGAGCTTTCCACATTTCTTAAGCCATAAACCGGTTTTGAATTGTGCTGACATTACAGTATTCTTCGACAGATACTTGCAGGGTAACTACTTAGGAGATTTTATCCCGAGTGAATTGGGAAACATTTCGAGCCTTCAACATTTGTGAGTTCTCTTAAATTCTTAATCCATTGATAGTATTTCTTGTGTGCTTTACACGAACTTTAGAGACGGTAAGAAATAATTAAATGCTGTTGGGTGCTTTAGGGATATATCAAGTAACTCTCTGCAAGGATCTATCCCTCCGTCACTTGGGAAGTTAACGAAACTCATTTCCTTGTAAGTAGCTCTTTTACGATTTATTTCAGCGAGTGGTTGTGCATCTTTATTGTATTTACGTATGATAGGAACCTAATCTTCATCGGTGTCATTAAACATATTGAAGCAACGTGTCTACAAATTTTCTGTCTGGCTCAATACCATCTGATGGCGTGCTTGCCAATTTTGAGGAAAGCTCGTAAGTACCCCATCTTCTGTAAATGATGACGGGAAAATCTATCCATTTCAAGCCAATAGAGAACTTTCCGATACTATGATATTGAAATCATGTGGTGCCATGCAGCTTTATCGGAAATCTTAAACTGTGCGGGAAGCAAATCGGGCTGTCATGTGACAGCGGAGGGCCTACAAAAGACGCCCAACCCCCCTCGGCTGGTAAGCCCATTCGGATAAATTATTCAATGTTTCATTCCCGCCATAGTAAAAATCAATATCTTGTTATTTTTAGGGGAAATGTCAGATACCTCCCCCTACGTATACGCCATTTTCACTTAAACTCTCCTTAACGCATTTTCTACGCCCCCTAAGTTTCAAAAGTTTCACGTTACCCTCTTCGTTAACCTTTTCTGAAAATTCTTTCTAACTTTTTTTTTGGAAATGACAAAAATACCCCTGTATTAAAAATAAATAAAAATTATTTTGAACTTGTTTTTCTTCTTCTAATTGTTTATATAAAAATAAAGAATAAAAAGTGATTTAGTATTAACTTTTAATGGTTTACACTTATTTTTATTCTCAATTCCCTCGCAGACAATTTATTCTATGATAGTAGCTTACATTCTATAGCTTTACTCTCTCTGTAGGCCAAAATGAAGATGGAAAAAATGGCTCTGGCAGGTTACTAATCAGCGCATCAGCAACTGTTGGCGCGCTGCTTCTGGTCGCTCTGATGTGCTTCTGGGGTTGCTACCTTTATAAGAAGTTTGGTAAAAACGACAGCAAAGGTCTTGCAGTGGATGTCAGCGGAGGTATGCTCGTGACACTCCTCTTTCGATTATTGTCGAGAACCATATTTCTGTTTACACTGTCGTATTGCTATAGGCGCGTCGATTGTAATGTTCCACGGAGACTTGCCTTACTCCTCCAAAGACATCATCAAGAAATTAGAAACTCTGAACGAAGAGCACGTAATCGGTTGTGGAGGGTTCGGGAAAGTGTACAAGTTGGAAATGGACGATGGCAATGTATTCGCCTTGAAAAGAATCATGAAAATGAACGAGTGCTTTGACCGTTTCTTCGAGAGGGAGCTAGAAATTCTCGGTAGCATAAAACACCGCTACTTGGTGAACCTACGAGGATACTGCAACTCTCCATCGTCGAAGTTGTTGATATACGATTTCCTCCCCGGTGGTAGCCTAGACGAAGCTCTACACGGTAAGATCCATTTTCTTCCGCTACTTAATTTCACGGGTGACCCAATGTTCTAAAAATCGGGACAGGCGGCGCCTAGGCGGGGATTTTTAGAACACCGACCCAATTTCACAAAATTGGGCGGATCAAGTCGGCTAGGCGGGCCAAGGCGGATTTAAGCTTTTTTATTTTTCAAAATTGATTTTTTTAAAACAAATAATGGGCACTTTTGTTGATACTTTTATTTTTTTTGAAGGACATGAATGTAACAAATATTAAAATTTATACTATTTTATCCTAAATATTTATAATAATTATTTTGATATATTGTAATTCATAATTTAATTGTGTATATATAATAATTTATTTCATAAAAATTCAAATAGTGGAGAAATTCAAATCCGATTAATCCACATTAGTCCTTGGAGTCCCTATCTGCCCAACTAGAGTCTAGCGTTTTTGAGAACCTTGGATGACCTATAAAATGTTGGAGTTGTCATGGTAGGTACAGATCGATCCGAACAACTGGATTGGGATGCGCGGTTGAACATAATCATGGGAGCGGCCAAAGGGCTAGCATATCTGCACCACGATTGTTCCCCGAGAATCATACACCGAGATATCAAGTCAAGCAACATTTTGCTTGACGGGAACTTGGAGGCTCGGGTTTCTGATTTCGGGCTTGCAAAACTCTTGGAGGACGAAGAGTCTCACATTACTACCATTGTTGCCGGAACATTCGGTTATCTAGCTCCCGGTAAGCGAGTGTAAAATACATATTCAAATATTAAAAGCAATCTTCTAAACTGTGTATGCTTCAAATTACAGAGTACATGCAGAGTGGTAGAGCAACGGAGAAGACCGATGTGTATAGCTTTGGCGTGCTGGTTCTTGAAGTAATGAGCGGGAAGCGACCCACCGATGCTTCGTTCATCGAAAAGGGCCTCAATATCGTTGGTTGGGTATGTGAAATCTCTCGTGTATTTTGTTCTCAGTAAGACTTAATAGCAATATCACGGGTAGTAGGGTTGCTCAAAGGAAACTGAAATAAATCAACCAGTGAAAATCCGAACAGGACAGATCTGAAGCAGTCTAGTACGGATATGATTAAAATCGATTACATGTAAATTCGGTCCCGGTTAGAAGAAATTGAACCAACAGAAAACCGATTAATTTGGACATGTTGCTCATTTTAGGCCATTTGTCTTTTTTAGTTAGGTGTAAAATATTTGGCCAACAAAAAATAAGTCAAAAGAGGCCAAAAACATAAAAAATACATAAAAATCAGTTGAAGTAAAATATAACTCAACAGAACTAAAACCGGCCCGTTCAAAACCAAGTCGAACCAAATTCCTTCGGTTCAGTTCTGGTTTTGATTTTCTTGAAACTGACCGTGAAGACTCCTAATCACCAGCATGATGATTGGAACCAGAGACCTCATGCTTGTTCTGTTTCTTTATTTTTCAGTTAAATTTTCTAGTGACGGAGAATAGGCAGCGAGAAATTGTTGATTCGCACTGCGAAGGAGTGCAGGCAGAGAGCTGCGACGCATTGCTATCAGTTGCTATACAGTGCGTATCTTCACCTCCCGACGACCGGCCCACAATGCACAGGGTGGTTCAGTTACTTGAATCCGAAGTCATGACACCGTGCCCTAGCGACTTCTATGACTCTGGCTCCGACTGAGCGCTTCAAGAACAAACCAAGAAACGAGTCTCAACTTCTGCATCCATGTCCGAATCTGCTTGCGCGTCGCCTTCGGTTTCCATTTATTCATTTTTTGTGCAGATTTATGGCGGAGACTAAGACGAAGAAGACGACCCGCTTCGTCTGTGACGTGCTGGCCGGTGGCGGAGGATGTGCAAGCATTTATTTATATCATCATTTGGGTTCTTGAGAAAACTGAAAATTGTATATGACATGGTGTAAATTGGATAATATGGCTAATCTCTGCAGAGAAATGCCATTTTTGTAAATTATGTTTCCATTGAATACTTCATAATTGTTTCAGGGGGATACTTGTATGCACTATGCAGTGTTATATAAAGGGTTGACCGCTTAATTAAGCGGACTAATTAGAGAATAATCGAACAAGTTGGAGATTTCGCTTGAGTTTTGGTTGCGACAACGAGATTTTGGAAGAGAAATATGAAGTAGAGAAAGAGACCATGAAAATTTTAACTTGCACACACACTCTTTTGCCGCAAATCCCCAAAACAAAACCAAATCAGCACAACAATGTCATGTGTTCACAAAAGCCTCAACAAAATGAACACCCTTCCTAATACATAGGAACCACGAAACTTACATTGCAGTAACAAACAAACAAGCCATTTCTCTTTCGGATACTTCATATATAATATATACACACACACATAGAAGTGAACACCAATATTTGAGAGAGTCATGACAAGAACACCAGCCATCCTCGTCATGGCAATCCTAGTACTGCTTGTCTGTGGGCGTGGCACGAGCAAGAAGCACCCGAAACCACCGCCTTCGTGCCAGGATGTGTCTGAGAACGTGTCGCCGTGCCTCTCCTTCATGCAGAGGCGCGACGACAAGCCCACCAAGGACTGCTGCAGAGGCGTCAAGCGCCTCCGCAAGCACGCCAAGAAGCAGGAGGACCGGACCGCCATCTGCCAGTGCCTCGAGTCCCTGGCCCCGCTGGCGGGCCCCGTCGACCTCCCCCTCATCTCGGAGCTTCCCCAGCAGTGCCGGGTCAAGATCGACCTCCCGAGGATCACTTCCCTTAGCTTCAACTGCACTACGTACGTCGCTGGTTTCAATCTCCATACATCTGTAGTTAAACTATGATCTATCTTTTTGCAAAATGTATGTATTTGTACATAAGTGACGAAACTGCTTTTGAAATTAACAAAATAATATTTTTATGGGGATAATTTTGTCGTCACTATATTTTCTGTCATTAAGAAAGTATAGGACGCCCTCTTTTAAGAACGTGATAATAGTTTACTACACATTCTGCCATTTTTTCAAAATCAAAATTGACTTTGGATTTTACATATGTAATTATGTGTTCTTGTGCAGGGCATGAGGATGAGAGAACCTAAGAGCAAGGCACTTTCTTGATCATGAATAAACCATGAAGCGGATCTTTTGATTGTTCTCATTGTAACGACAACGTAATAATGACTATTTTGTGTGAGGTCTCAAACTTTGATGTCATTTACTAGAAATGAATCAAATAACATGAGAAAAATAGATTATGGTACTAATGTTTCCTGTAAGTATTCAGTTTCTCCCTCTTAGCCTACAATTATTTTTTTGATGTATTTTATTATTAATTAACGGGTTAGTTTACAAACCATATATATACAAGGTTAACAGAAAACAATATCAAGAACAATTCACAATAATGTTATAAACTGTTTTGATACTGGTAAGAGATTATTACATGAGTTACATACGTTTGAAAATTCTGATTTTGATAACGTTGGATTCGTCATTTCGTCATCTACAACTTTGTAGTTTTGGATGAGACTTTATTCTGATCGTGTGGACTTCGTTCGAAACCAAACAGATTCTTCTACTTTCCGCAGGGTATAACATGAGTTATATACCTCCAAAAATTTTGATTTTTGGTTCGTTGAATTTTTCGTCTCGTCTTTTACGACTTTGTTGTTTTGATCGGAGTTTGACTCTAACTGTAAGTACTCCATTGAGAGCGAAACATATTCGTTGGCAGTACCGAGTTTCGCTGGACAATTTTTTGATATTTGTTCGGTAGTTTTTATCGAGACTTGAAACCGATTTCCTTAATACCATATACGTCTTTTATAACAGTAGTTTTCATAATATAACGATAGCATTAACGAATTATAAACCGTATCAAAAACAACAACGAACATAGGAGTACAGACAAAAATGGGAAAGAGAAATTTGCTACTCATGAGCTAATGTGTGTCCATTCGTATTGCTTATTGCTGTTTACACAACAATTCACAAATCAATTGAACCAACAAAACATTAAAAAGAAATGAAAAGAATTAAATTGATGAGTAAATGTTAAAACAGTTTTTTTCTTCCAACATTTATTAGAATTAAAATTAGCTTTAGATTTTCTTTATTCACTCAAAACCTTCAGTCAAAGTAAAAACAGATTTAGAAAACTCATTTCATATATGCTAAAAGAAAATTAATTATTAGTAACCATATAATTTGAATTAAATTAAATTTCTTACAATTAGGTAAAAAAAATTTTGAATTACATATCTTATCTTAAATCTACCATTCCCTATTCACAACGGAGTTTGAAATTCATACATTTCCACGAATAATATGAGGTTTAACATTTCACGCTCCCACAAAAAGAGTGTATATTTTTCTCCTTATAAGTGTTGGTTCTTAGAGATAGAAGCTGTACTATAAACATACAAAGAATCAAAACAAAAAGGGAAAGCAACATTGATCAACACTCAATTCAACAGAGATCAAAACAATATGATGACAAATACCATAGGAACATGTCTTGTCTCCACAATGACCATGTTGCTAGTTTCATGCCAATATTGCACGAGCCAAAATGCTCCACCAAATAATAACTTGTGCGAGGATGTGTCCAAATACTTGTCACCTTGCGTACCTTACTTCATGAAGAGCGAGCCAACCCCCACCGGGGCTTGCTGCGGCGGCCTTAAGCGGCTCACAAATATGCCAATGTCGCCGATCTCCGCCCGTCTCTTTGTAATTGCTTCCTCGAGTTCTTGACATCTTCGTCGTCCGGCGACCCCTCCCTCTTCTCCGGCCTCCCTTCCCTCACTTTCGATTGCTCCAAGTACGTAACACGATATTGCTGATTAGGGCTATTCATTTTTATCCGGGATCCGACTCACCCAGCGACTCAACCCGACTCAAACCCGATTGACCCGAGACCCTACAAAACTGTGTGGGAAATGGGTTGGATCGACCCAACCTGACAGAGGTTGAGTCGAGTCTCGGGTGACATCTACAAAACCACCGAGTCACCCGACACCCGATTAGCAAAATGAGCCAAACCTTTTATCCCTATTAGAGCTCTCCAATTACAATTTTAATTTGGGATTAAGAGTTTCAAATTCGAATTGATTTCAATTTTGAGTTAAAGTTTCTAAGTTTGGGGGTTTAGGATTAGGGTTAGAATTTGGATTTCGGGTTCACTCTGATTTTAATTGTAATGGGCTCAATTTTTTGGGCCCATCGGGTGAGTTGGGTTATACCCGACTCACCCGACACCCGACTACACCCAAACCCGACCATCCGACACCTCTCTCGAGTCGAGTTTTGGGTCTGGTTTTCTAGACCCGACACTTGTCGGGTAAACCCAAACTCGGTCGGGTCTACCCAACCCGACCCGATGAACATCCCTATTGATGATTAATCATTACTGAAAGAAAATTAACTTCTTTTCTTGAATTTTGTTAATTTTTGCCATGTGTTTGCAGAGGATATTAGAAGAGAATTAAGGTTTACACGCGATTACATGATGAATACACCATGAGACACATGAATTTATTGTATACTCAATTGATGTTTCAAAAGAATTCGATTAATTCTTAGTTAATTTACAATTTCTGGTGTCTGGGGCGATCAACTAATTCGTTATGTACTGCCTGAATAATAATTTGGATATATATTTTTATTGGAATTTGACAAAAATAAAGAAATTATGTTTCGCCGTTAAAAAAAAAAGAGATTATGTTACAAAACATGAAGAGAAACATTGGATATAACATATTTATAAAAACTCATCATGAAGTGGATTCATCTTTTCTTGTGGCAAGAGCACTCATTTAGTCTCTAATTTATTTATAATTATTGTTTTCTATTAATTTCTGATCAATTTGTAGTTAATTCTCTAGTGTTCTGTTTGCTTGATTAGTGTATCATGTGATGCTTCAATAATGAAGAAATTAAGATACCAAATATGTGGTTCTCAAGAATGTTATAATATTTTAGCAACAAATGTAAATTTTGTAAATAGATAAGGTAACTTAGTCGTACTAGTTTTACCTGAGTTTGGTTCGAGTCTGTTTCCGGATTCTCTCTCTTGTGTACTTTCTATCAATTCGGCGTAAATAAAATATCGGAATCGGTTTATTGTCAAAAAAAAGAGATACCAAACATGAACATAAACATTGAATTCATAGTGTATATATTTGTAAGAACTCATCATTTAGTAGATTCATCATCATCATCATCATCATCATCATGAAGCTGATTTCTACTGGCAGAAGCACTCATTCTTGCTGATACTTGCTTTGCCCATTTCACTATCTTCTCTGCTTCTCTGTTAATCTTCTCCTCCTCCTTCATCGACCTCCTCAGAATCTTTCGCCTTTCTTTCTCCGACAAAACACCCAAATCCGACAGAAACTCATCATCGGATCCCCAATCAAGATCAGCACCACCCAAAACCCGATTCTGACCTTTCTTCTTATTCTTCTTCTTCTTGCCGGAAGATTTTTTCGGGGAGCACCACAAGCAACCAGTGGATCTTGGCGGAGAAGGCGACGAATTCGGAGAATCCGAGGACGATGAAGAGAGCGACCTCGACTTCGTACGGCGTTTCTGCTCCGGGTCCTTCTTAGCCCCCTTTTTCCCATTTGGGGTTTTCTCTAAAGGCGAGTGCTTTGAAGGTCTCGAAGCCGATTCGGATCGTTTCGGAGGCGATTTCCCAGCTGGGTTCTGTTTGGACGGCGAGAAAATTTCACTTTCTGCTCCACTTTCACTATCAGATTCCCTTTCAGCTTCTTCCGGTTTCGAAGCAGATTCGGATCGTTTCTGCGGATTTGGGGGTGTTTTCCCAACTGGGTTTTGTTTGGATGCCGAGAAAATTTCAGTTTCGCTGTCAGAATCCCTTTTTTCACCGTCTTCTTCCGATTTCTTCATCTTCTTCCCAGGATCGAAATTGGGTTTTGCAGAATCGAGTCTCGAGACCTTCCTGGGCTTGGATTTAGCGGCGGGGAAGGATTTGAGCTTGCGGAATCGAGTCTCGAGATCGGAGGGAAGGAGAGAGTCGGTGAAGCCGGAGCAATTGATGGCGGCGACTTGCTCGAGAACACAGAGCTCTCGCGCCTGAGAGATGAGATCCTCCACGGCCGAGTCGTCTGTGTCGGAGAGGAAAGAAAAATCCGCCATTTGTGAGAAGCTTCTCAGAAATGGCGACTGTGAATTGGGTTTTGCAGATAAGCGTTGCTTCGAATTGGGAGCCAATTTTCTGGGTTTTCACACGCTGTGATCGCTAACTTGCGCCAGCTATTCCCAACGGCTAACTCATGCTTTTGGTGTTTCGAAAAGCTACTCGTGGGACCCAATGGAGATTTTATCAACCTGGTGGGACCCATCATCATCAACGGTCCAAAAATAATTATTTCACCCAAATCTCTTAATGGATTGGATTTGGGCCTAATCTGTTGTGTTGTGATGGAGTTCTTACTCCATTAAGTACATCATTAGTAGTGTAGTGTCTATAAACCTACTTAATGATGAAGTATGAATTTAGGGTGAAAATTAAGTTTTAACATAAGTTAAAACTCGATCGGTTAAATATTCGACTCGTAGGTGGTATAATCAAATTAGAGCACAAAACTAAGTTCATATAAATAATAAGTGTAGAAATTGAACTCGAATCAAACTGACTAAGGATCAATAGCTCTTAATCCAACGTGTTCACTATTTTAATTAACTAATTATTTATTGATAAAATAAATATACATAAAAATTAATTGAATCGAGCTGAGCTCAAATTTGATTATTTTTCAATCATGCCCGAGTTTAACTGTATAATCTTATTTGAACTTGATCTAAACAATTTTTTTAAACTAAGCCAAGTCCGAAAGCATAATTATATTTGACCCAACTCCCGTAGTAGATTGGATTTGACCAGCGGCTTTGGGCCTAATTTGTTGTGTTCATGGAGTTCTTACTCCACTAAGTAGGTTTACAGACACTAATAATGTAGTTAATGATGATTTAAGCATGCATTTAGGGGTGTTAATAAATCGAGCCGTTGAAACACGATCAGTTAAATATATGGCTACTGTTTGTCATATAATCGAATTCGAGCACAAAATTAAACTCATGTAATAAACAAGTGGAATTCGAACTCGAATTCAACCTATCAACAATCGATAACTCTCAACTCAACTCGTTTATTTTATATTAGTAAAATATATACATATAAAAAATTAATCGAATCGAACTGAAGTTTTTAGTATTTTTTAATTATTATCGAGTTTAATTGCATAACCTTCTTCTTCGAATGGGATTCAAAAACATTTTATTCAAACTAAGCCTATCCGAAAAAGAATATTAAACTCGATTGAGGTGATATATATTGAAAGTTGACTCTAATATTGCCAAATGGAAAATTCAAAATCTTAATCAGCTGCGATGTAAACGCACCACCCACTCAACTAATTATAGAAACTCATTGATTGGTCGAACAAAACATCGGGTCCCACATGACTTGAACCTGGGCATGCTGAGAAGAGAAACAAAAACATTCAACATTCTACATATTCCTCTCCATATCTCTGTCCACAAAGCAAAGGAGAGACCAAAAACAAAAGATATGGAACCACAGTCTCCGAAGCATCAACCAAGATGTTGCTTCTGCTTCAGCACAGAAGAGAAGAGGAAGAGCCACACAACAACAACAAGAGTTGACATGGAGATGGAGATTCTGACGGATGTGAGCACTTTCTCGGTGAAGGAGCAAGAGAGGAGGTTGAAGAAGGCGCTGGAGGAGGAGGAGAAGATCAGCAGAGAGGCCGACAAGGTTGTGAATTGGGTCAGGCAAGAGTCTGCTAAAATGGATGCTTCAAGAATCAAGACCATCACCGATCATCAACATCCACCCAATTCCAGTACCCACAGATATAAATGATAACGTCTATATTATAATTAAAAGGTCTCCAATTATTGAATCTATAATAAAATTATATATGTTTATTCACATATTGATTTTGTACTGATATGTGTATCGTAAATTCTATCAGTGTATAAATTAGTCAATGGTGTTCTAAAATATATCGAATCAGAGAAATTATTAAAAATGAAAATGAATAAAAAAACTATTGCTTTAGTAGGATGGAAGAATATTTATTTTAAAGAGGGCTCTTTCAAAACAAAAGAAGAAGAAAAATAAACTCCTTAGAAATTAGGGATAATTACACCTAGGAATTTTAGTTGGTCATCTAAAATTTTTATTTATGCATTTTTTTTTACATAAATACACTTAGAACTTTGTCCAAATTTATAACAATTACGTATAACTAGGTGTAGAAAAAAATAGGTAATGTGTCCAGTTAAGAAAATGTTAAATATACTTAGGTGTAAAAGTAGTTTTGATATGCGATCCACAGCTGCAATTATCAATTGAAATTAAGGAATATATGTTTATTCCAGTCAAGTTTATGCTAAATGAATTGTTTGATGAAATGAAATTATAGAATCACAGTAACTAATTATTTAAACCAATACCCATACCTTGCTACGTGATCACAAAAATAAGATCAAATCTTTTGACTCAATCAAATCTATACATGGTTGTTTAATTTCCGAAAAATAAAATAAAATCTGTCAAATCAAGCAAGATGATTTTCGTCAACTAGTTAATTAATCTCCAAATCATCATATAGAGATTATTCCTTAATTAGAAAATTTTCTTAATTATGTTAAATGATGACCTCAATTAATTCAAATCTTTTTAGAGATTCTGACAAATTAAGTAAGAAAATCGTATTTAACTTATTGATTTTTCTAATTAGATTATTACCTAATGCATATAGAGATGAATTTTCAACTAAACCAAATTAATCTATCAAATATCATACATATATATATATATAGATGATTCCTTCTTAATTAGAAAATTTTCCTTAATTATGTTAAATGATGACCTCAATTAATTCAAATATTTGTGAGATTCTCGCATATGAGGTCATGATGCGGGATATATCCCACCATCTTATGCTTTGGTTGTCAAGTATAATGTCATGTTAGTTTGATTTATAATTTAATAATGTATCGCATTTTCCCTCAAAAAATAATAAATTGTATATGATTTATGGATTTCTTTATTTAGATTATTACCTAATGCATACAATTAACTTGCTAAATTAAACACATATAATAATAATATTCTATAAATATGTGTACTTGATACTCAACAATTTCTTCAAAAACATATTTGAATTAGATGTATCTCATTTTCTTCAAATCTTATTATTGAAAGTGATTTGAGATTTGTATATACAAATACCGAATGATTAAAATTATAATCACAATATTGGAATACAACAAGTGTACTCGTGACGACCAAATGATCAATATATGTAACCTGCATAGTCGTACGTTGGTAGCTACAAACAAATAAAGTCAATTAATACAGCGTCTGCGCGGTCAAAATGCGGTTCTTCTCAAAATGGTCATAAACGTGCCTCGTTCTCAAGAACAAGACCACGCTCGAACCCAAACCCACCACGGAAATGCAACCCCACCACACGAACGTCGTCAAGTAGCACTCCCTCCCCATGCATATCACCGACTCGCTCCCCACCGCCACCGCGCTCCCGTCGTACACCACCGCCGCCAGGACTCCGTACACCAGCGACCCTATGGGGATGTTCGTGATCAGAATGTTGTGGTTCACTCCCACGCTGTTCGGTCCGAACAGCTCCGACGTTATGGACACCGCCGCCGCGAATATGAACCCCGAGCTCAGCCCTATTAGCGCCGTCCCGGCGTGGAGGGCCATTGCGTTGTCCGAGGATAATGCTAGGAGGAAAAAGGCAATTGGGGTCGGCAAGAGGGCTATTGTCAACCAGCCTGTCCTCGCAAAGTAAAATTTCCTATACCAAAATAATAATAAAATAATAATAAGTAGGGTGATCATGACACTACTAGAAAAATGATTATATCGGACTGACATTCTCACTTGTCAGTCACAAATGGATGTAAGGTGGGTAAGGATAGTCACCACTTCTCGGTCGATAATGACCATACCTAAGTGACATTTTTATGATGTCAGTCAGGTATTGTCTAATATGTGTAATTAATATGTACCTCTTTATGTTAGTTGGGTATATATATTGAACCATATCCGAGTAATGCAATGTTAGTCGACTATGATCTTTGGTCAGATAAATGATCGTTGTTGGTCAACAAACCGTTAGTCAGTTATGACCTACAAATCAGTCGGGTATCCATACCCGACAACCCAATTGGATTTAGTCGGGCATGATCAGTTGGCACTTCTCATACGGTAATCACCATAACTGAGTGTCATTTCTCCAATATTAGTCAAGTATAGTCTAACATGCTTGATTAACATGTACATTTACGTATTAGTCGTGTATATTAAACCATATCCGAGTAACACAACATCGGTCGAATATGATATTTGGTCAAACAGAGCCTGAACTAAACCCAACTACTCAATTTGAGTTACTCGGGTAAATTTTTAAATACCGAACTAATAACATCTACCTCAATTAATGTTGGTCCACAATATAATTGTTTCCCTTAAACTAAATCCGACTACCTGATTTGAGGTAATCGTATATATTTTTAAATGCCATACTAACATTGGTGTTAGTCGGGTAAAATCAGATTTCCATTAGTATGAGTTCGAATGTCGATATGAAATTGAAAATAATAAAAAAACCATTGACTTACCCGCGAATGTAGTCGGGGACGGCGGAGAGCAAGCGGCCGAAGAAGGAGAAGGATGAGTAGAGAGTGATGAGAGTCGAGGTGTCCGAGGTCTTTCCAAGCGACTGGGAGATCTGTCCGAGGTTGTTACTGTACGCAAGACCAATCGTGCCGCCGCAAAAGTAAGCAAAAAAGTAAAGCCAAAAGTCAAACCTACGAACAAGCGCCCACGCCGAATGCTCCTCCCCAAGTATCGTAAGCTTGTCCTTCTCAATAATAACCGTCTCACAACACCCATCGCTCGAACCCGCCGACATTTGCTTGAGTAGCGGCTGAGTCAGCCCCACGTCCGCCTCCTTCGGAGACGCCACGTCAGCACTGTCCCCGACCACCTGGTCACGTGACAAAATAAGCTCCTTGTGAAGCTCCAGATCCTCAACGTCCACGAGAAGAAACCCCGAGCCCTCCAAGCTGAAGCTCGAGTACACGGCGCGTTTGAACCACTCGCGCGCGTAGACCAGGCCCGGGACGAGGAGTGGAAATATCAACAGAAAGAGCGCCCCGCTCAAGAGAAGGGTCGCGGTCCTCGAGTCCGGCGAGCCCGAGCCGAGGAGGAGGAGGTACATGCCGGTCGCGACGGCCACGACGTTGAGTACGAGGAAGATGAACGAGTTTGTTCGGATCCTCCGAGGCGAGAGTGGGTCGGGGGTGGGCTGTCGGAGGATCGGGAGGAGGGCTAAGATGGTAATTATGACGGGGACGATTGCGTTCAGGATGAGGTAGACGGAGTGAGACTCGGGGTCGATCGCGTTCGCCGCGAGGGTGTAGAGGGCCGCGCTGACGCCGTTGAAACTAACGGTGAGCGATATGGCGAGTGGCCGATTTATCGGGAAGTTTCGGATGCAGAGGACGAAACACACCGTGTTGAACCAACATATGCTGCATCCCGACAGCAAGCAGAGAAGAAACACCTACATTAAACGACCCAATGATCATTACCAGTAATTCAAATACTTAATCTTAATGACACATATACAAAATATCCTCATAATAAATTTTGAATTAAAATTAAAAAAATTCAACTAGAGTTCATCTATTTTTTCTTTCACATGCCATTAATGTCATTTCATAAGACTTTCAATTTAGACAATTTCTGAATAAAAGAAAAATCAATCATCTTAACTTAAAAATTTAATTTTAAGAGTATTTTTGGTATTCAAGAAAACATGAACATTTTAGGAACAAAATTCATAACCACTCTTTGTAAAATTAAAAAAATTTATAATTTTTTTCAATTTAGTGTATATATAAATTATTGATCCTTTTCCTCAAAAAAAAATTATTGATCCACTCAAATTTGTTTTTTGGAAACTAGCGTGATACGAGAATCTTGTTGACTTTCTCGCGTCTGGTAAGAGAACTGACGTGTACAATGACAACTACTTAATGCGCACGCCACCTGGCGAATCTCAGACAGCAACAGCTATCAATAATGTGCTGACGTGGGCCTTCATTTTCCGTTTCTGGCAGTTGGTCAGTGGGGCGCAATCGACAGGCCTATGTACAACGACGAAAGTTTATGGTACACTGGTTGTGATGACGTGGCACGATGTCGGCCAAGTATATGTAACACGGTAGAAGAATCGTACACCTCGGACTCATCTCACTTCTCTACGTACTCTATTAGTTATTTTAGTTTATATTATAAAATATTTACACCCATTAAATAAAATGGTCCCGTTTTTAAAATTATTCAATAAATGAATTCTATAAACATTAACGTTCTTACAAAATTTCAACAGGTTCGATTCCTGGGATTATTATTTACGAATTAATCTCTTATTAATTTTTAAAAATATATATAAATTGTTATCATTTTTTAGAAGACTGATGATGATAACACGTACCAGAAAATATGGTAGAGCGAGGACGTTGTTGATGACGAGCCATTGAAGGCCATAGCCGACGAAACCCATAAAGGCGGCGATGAAGAGGACGACCCACAAGGGCAGGTACATGAGGGCGAGACCGGAGGACCAGCCGAAGACCTTGCCGAGGTCGGAGGCCACGGCGAGGTAGTTGAGCTGAACCTGGGAAATTCCGAGGACCAATTTCAGGTTCGAAGAATATGCGGAGAAATCGAAGTTGGTGCCGGTGAAGGCCTGAATCCATATGGTCGCCACCAGAATCATCCATTTACGAGACTGCCCCGCCATTACCGCGATAATCACGACCGTACCTTAGATCTAATTCTAATTAACCTTGTTTAGCGGGGGCAATATCGGAACCAACCAAAGCTCGACTCCACGAGTCTGCTCTTGCTGTGCTTCTATGTGATGAATCTCAGCTACGCTTCTCAATATTGTATATATACAACATTTATTTTGTCTGTTTGTGCGTAGTTGTAAGTTGTAGTTTTGTTCTTCATTTTCTTTGTCCTTTTCAAAGTCATTATTAAAAATTATTTTATAACATAAATAAATAATCCCAGTTTTGATTTTCTTGAGTTTTTATATAATGCGTGGAAAATACAATTGTGGAAACTCATTATTGGTGAAAAATAGTAATAATGTTAATGTGATAGAAAAGCATCACGGTAGGAATTAAGATAGCTGTCATCGCAATGAATCTAAAATCGAAGTAAACATTTTTTTGGTATTTTAAGAAATATCCTTATTGATTATTTAAGGAAAATAAATAATATAGTACTGTTTATGAGTGACAGTTCATGTATATCTCTTATCATGATAGGTATGAACTGTTGATAGACATCAATTAATTAATGACAAAAGAAATTAAAACCAACAGATTGAAATCCATGGATTAATTAGTACGTTGGATTAACGTCTTATTTTTAGCACATGTGTATATAATGTATTCTAGAGACATGGTCTGGTGCGAATCGCTCATACACGTGTGAATTCATGAAAGTGCGGTCCATGACGACGCAAAATAAATTTTCAATTCCTTGTTACACGACTCCCCGACATGTAACACTTTTCCTTCTAATAAGTTATAAAATGGAACTCGTCCCTCCGACTACAAGGACGTCCCCATGTTGGTTCTCACGGTTTTCACACATATTTTGGTTCGCACTGGAATGCATCCCATGTATTGTATATTATTATTATTATTATTATTATTATTATACTCAATTATACATCGTTTCCACATAATCATTCCCAACTAAGATTTAGGTAACTCAGCTACCCTGAGATCGTAAATTCCTAACCGATAAATATTTATATGGAAATGTTAGTTTTGAAAGTAAAAATATGAAAATGCTCCTGACTAAAATCAAATTTTCAAAACCTACCCTCCCACTCGATTTTAATGAAGTCGATGTTTATATGAAGGGAATTTATTTTAATTAATTTTATCTATAGGGAATTGATTTTAATCAATGTTTATCTATAGGCAATTGATTTTGAATGAACTCGGAATCAAATGCATACACTAAATTGATTGATCATCGCCGGAATCTCGCCGACTTTTTTTAATATTATTAAACGACATCGCTATGTCTTGCCAACACCACTACATGGTGTCTTTGTCTCCAAGCTCCATTTCGGCGAAATTAGTGAAACCCAGTAATCCTAAAACCCAAACACACACTGTGGCATGATTTGAAAATTTAGAAACATACCAAGGGTATTTTTGTCTTTTCTTTCAAAGCAAACATATTTCATCCAAATATTTAACAAATGAAAATTTAAAAATTCGAAGTGTAGCTGAGTGATCTAAATCTTAGGTGGATATGATTATATGAAAATAATGTACAGTTACAAATAGTTATCCGTACTTTTTCGTAATGTATAAAACGTGACAAATTATATCATAACTTCAATTATAATTTGAATAACTAAGTTTTAGTCGAATTATCCAATCCCACAATAAATATTGAATATTTGGAAGACCTCCCCACAGTCTCCAACTCTGTCAATAACTTCAGATGTATTCAATAAGTGTTTTCGTTTTCATGATTTCAGATGTGCTTCCGTTATTATTGATTAATTTTTTTTCAAATTTAGTAAGGATGAAACCATATTTAATCAAATTTTGCAATACGATGAATTTCTCGTATTTTATATATTTGATTGCCATGTTAATTGAGTATTTCTAATAAAATCTGACATAATAAGCCTTTTGTATTTGCAATTTGAATTAGCTAGATAACACAAAGCTGTGGGTTTGTTAATTATTGGTGCCCAAAACGACTAATTTATTCTTATATGTAGTTTGGGATTAAATTTCTATTAAATTTGTCTGTTTCTAATTTTCACAAACAATCTAATAATTGTTCTGTCGGTGTCATTAATACGCCATGTAGCGATTTTGCACCATCCCTGATATCATACATCAGTCGAGCCGCCTCTATATAATACCCAATATTTTACTGTTATATTATTATCATAAATAATTTCAAAGGTTGACAGTTTTAAAGTTGAGACTTTGATTTTGAACTCAAAACATAATTTTCTTGATAAAACATATTTGAATGAACGGTGACCTGTCCTCTCAGCTTAGTGGGCGGCCTCAAATTCATAGTCAAAAGACTGTATATGAATTAAATTTTTAAAGAACACCCATCTAATTAAGCTTATTGTTTTTTTAAACTCGGCTCTATAATTTAATTCACCAGAACACAATCTTTGATTGTATAGCACATAAAATAATTACATATATGAGTCATCAGAACAAATAATGTTTAATTGAACAACTCATGCCACACACAAAAATACATTATTAAGAACACATATTAAAAAATCAAGCCATATGATTAATGCACAACAATATATATATATATATAAACCTTCAAACCCATGTGGAACCGTCGAATTTGAGACGCGCGTTATCTCAGCGTGCGACATGTGGCAGGGTCCAACATATTATATAACATTGCACTACATATTCTACATGGCTTCCATTTTGCACACGTTCACACATGTTATACAATATTGCACTACATGTTCTACAGTTCGGACGTTTTTTTAGTTTGTAGCTGATATCTCCTA
>JAYMTP010001316.1:0-24810 GCA_036897365.1 Geranium brycei | reverse complement strand
TTATGCCCTTAAATTTAATTTTAGATTAGGGAGTATAATTGTAATTGCATCTTAAATATAAACCAAATTGAACCGGTTCAATTATAGTTTCTTAAACCAAGGGTAATTTAGGCATTTTAGAGGTGGTTGTCACAAAAAAATTGTCAGGGTACTAAAAAATAGAGGAAAATAGTTAGTGCATGAAATTGTCATTTCGCTATAATTAGGTGTAACAAAGTGTCATTATCCCAATTAATAACTATAGAAACATGTATAAACTAAAAGAGTTGTGTTCAAATGAAAATGTGCAAACCTAGGAACCAATCTAGATCACTAAATGAAAAAAAATAAAGGGTGTAAATATGATATTTTTAGTATGGTATCATTAAGTTGTAAGATTAATTTTTTATTTTTATCTTGTATGGATTGAGTTTAAGAGTTTCATGTGCTAATTAAGTTTCACAGTTTCATTAATCAAATTCAACATTTTATGATTGTATTAATCAAATTTCATAGTTTCATGGTTTAATTATTTGTGTTTCTTCTTCTTCTTCTTTCCTCCACGGAATCTCCGCCGGGTGCCGCCTTTCTCTACCGGTTTCTATTAATCCTTCGCCGTTCCTGCTTAGGTAAGTATCTGTTTTTATTTTTCTATAAATATACATTATAGATATAGATTTGTTGAAAGTTTCATGAAAATGTTGAAAGTTTCATGAATAATTAAGTTGAATCCCTCCTACCATTGTATGAATATGTTGAATATGAAATTTTTGTGGATATATTGAATATTTTCATGAATATCCAGAATATGTTGAGGCCGAATATGAAACCGAAATAGTTGAATATGTTGAATCTGAAATTGTTGTGAAAATGTTGAAGCTGAAATTGTTGTGCATGATTCACGTAGTAATTTATAAAACATTTAATTTTAGTTTTTGATAATTAAAAAATATTTACGGGTCCATAAATATTTTTTAATTACACACTGCCAAAAATGTGACATACTTAATTATGTGTGATGCTATTATAAAGGCAACTCACCTACTTATGTGTGTTGCGCCTTTATAAAAATAGCAGGTTAAAATATGTATGCTGTTATTTTTAATTAGCAGCATACCATGTATGCTGCCTTTTAAAAGAGCCGCACATTTGTAGCAATGCGACAAAGGCGACGTGTGGCGTGATGCCATTTATAAAGGGCATCGTTTTTCAACCTTCTGGACAAATACATTCGAGTGAACTATAAGTACCCCGAGATAAAAATAAAATTGAAATTAACCGATTCAGTTACCAATTTGAGTTATCCCAATCTATTAACATGTTTTGGACATAGTATACCTCCCCGTAAATTAATTTTGAGTGTTATATTATCCCTTTCTAAATTGTTATGCTACAACTTTAATGTGTATGTAATTTTATGTGGTTTAAGATTTGCAGTAACTCTTTTTTTCTTTGAGAAAATAAAGATTTTAATTTTAAATTAAGATAAATATTACCACCAAAAGAGAATGTATTTTGTATTCTTTGATAAAAAATTTAACCGGCCATATAAATTAGAAAAACTATAAAATCGTTAAAAAAATTAAGAACATAGCAATTTAGATTCTGAAAATTTGTAAAATCAAAATATAAATATGACCCAGACAATAAAATTGAAACAGATCATAAACTCAATCATACCAACCCCACATATATGGTCCAATTTTTATTTGATTTAGTTACCATAACACTAATCATGGGACAGTGTAGTCTACACAATCGTGGAGCCGTAGCTCCATGATATGTGTGCTCTCGTGTACACAAAAATGAAGGCATGCCATGTTGTGGGGAAGACTAATCAGTGCAATAGGTTTAGTAGCTACATATATGCTCACTCTAAATATTCAACAACATGCCTCATACTTGCTCTTTGGACTACAATTTAAAATTGTTATTATCAGCTTAATTAATCAGTGTTCATCTTGTTAATGTGTTGTATTAATCTGGACACACCCATTTCAACTAAATTGGATTGGCAGTCTCAGTGCATCAAAAGTGATGGCCGGAGAAGACAAATGGGTGTGTCAAATCAGATTAAGTGAGCCCAATAATAAAATTTTACCCATTTCTCTAAATCTCACCTCATAAATCTCTTGTTGTTTGGACTATCTGTGTGTTTTATTGGGGAAAGATAGTTGCAGTTGCAGAGCCACTGCTTCATTTATTATTGCTATTAATTACCGAATTACCTTGTGAAAACGGGCGCAGTGGTCCAAACAGACTCTACCTGACTAGTAATTAAGAGTTCGAGCCAATTTGTTTTCACATAGGAATTGAGTTTGGGTGAAAATCGTGGACTTAGGTGGGTTGGCCTTCAGGCTTTATGAAGGTAGTTAGAAACTTCAAAAAAATATCGAATTACCTTTAAATACGAGCAAGCCATTAGCAACTACAATGCAATTGATGCGGTCGCGTCACGTTTACATTTTGAATAATATTTCCCGCATTAGTTGACGTCTTTTTTCCTTGGGATTGTAGGATTGTTGATCTCTTATACACTTGTATGCCTTCACGGGTTTTTGAGTTTACATGTACAGGGAACGGGAAAAATGACTCATAGGAGCACTCTAGGCTAGGCAACGGGCACCCTAACGGCCTGTTGCCCTAGCCGTCATATGAAGACTTAGAGGAAGCTCGAGGAGCTGGCCACTGCCAGCCTTGACGGGCCCTTCAACGGCCCGTCAATCAACCCTTCGGAACTAGAGAGAGTCGAGCATGAAGACATTAGCTACAGGCTGGGGTAACGGGCACCTCAACGGCCTGTTACCCAGCCCGTCAACGGTGTCGCAACAACAAAATATAAAAGGGTTTTTCGCCAGAGACAAAGAGAAGGTCAACTCCAGCTAAACCAAAGGCGATTTGGAGACTTCGAGAGGAGCTTCATCATCGATGAAGGCCAAGCAAGTACAAGGATCAATCAAACATCAAGTCTCGATCAAGACCGAAGCAACAAGTCTAGATTTCATGATCTTTGTCCCGGAGGGGTTTTAGATTTCTATTCTTTAACTTTGTGTTTTGATTTGTTCTTGAATACTTATATTGCTAGCACCATGATCATAGGCTAAAATCTCTTGATCATGGGTGCTAGGTCGTTTCCATGGATATGTAGACGTTGATTTATTGAATGAATTGATTTGCATGTTTGGTATGTTTATGGTAATTGATTGTTGAATGTTTGTGTCGAGAGACATTTGATATTTAATTTGAGTTGTGATTCCGAGCCCGAGAGGGTCGGTGGACAACGGACCTAGCCATATCCAAGGGGTTTATTCTTATATCCCAATCCTGTGATAGTGTGTTTATCTGAGTGGAATTACCTCGAGGTCGAGGGGTCCGAGAATAATTACACTCAAGGCTTGATTCGCTACAAGAGTAGGAATTGACATCTATGAGACTTAGGATTACCATGCTTGCAGATCGATTCGTTCGTGTTATTAATTGTGTAAAAATCTATAGTTGATCTAGCATCTGTGATTCTTTCTTCTGAATAATATCTCTAAAAGCTCGAACGTTTTATATTAGGGAAAATGACACTTTTGTGCACCTAACTATACACAATTCCCACTTTCATACCCTACTTTTTTTTTCTTTTTTTCAGTACCCTGAATTTCATTTTGGGACAATCTACTCCTAAAATATTGAAAATACCTAAACTACCCTTGAAATTGAACCAAAATTAATTGAGGGAATCGGCACAATTTTGATAATGTTGAAAATACCAAAATGCCCCTAAATCAACTTCAAATTTTCAAAAGCTACCCCTTAACTCTCTCTCACTTTCTCTCCTCCATTTCAAAGTTTTCTCTCCGACTTTAACTCTTCCTCTCTCTTCTCCTCTATTTCAAAGCCAAGTTCTGCAAATCTTATAGATAATCATGTACACGGTCGAACCATTTCTATGGATCAAATGAAAACCCAGACTTTGCAAATTCAAAATCAAACCCCCAAATCCATTTTGCATATTTTGAAAACCCATTCTGAAACATTTGCCAGAGGAGAGGAATCTCGTTATGGTCCATATCTCACTTTGTGTTTCAATTTATTTATTTATTTTTGAGTTCCAGTTCTTCATGTTAATCGTAAGTAGTTAGGTCCAAAATTTTCAATTTTAGTTTTAAAAACCAACCACCAAATCCGCCGCCATATACTTGTCTGAGAAGCTCCAATTTTTAGAACCAACCATCAATTTTCGTTGACTTCTACTAGCAAGAAAGTGTCAGGGATGTGTTTATGGAGATGGTCTCTAACAACAGGTGTTGGACGAGAGCATCGGTGTCGGAGGAGGATTGGGGCGACGGTTGTTGGCGGTGGCGAAGGAGAGGACGGAGAGGGTGAGGAAGAGAAGGTGGCGGCGGAGGAGGAGGAGGAGAGGAGAGAGGAGGAGTCAAAGTCGGAGAGAAAGCTTTGAAATGGAGGAGAGAAAGTGAGAGAGAGTTAAGGGGTAGGTTTTGAAAAATAGAAATTGTAAGGGTGGCATTCACTTGAACATTTGATGAATAGTTGAGGGTAATTTCATCTTTTTACACTCTTTAAAAATTGGGCCGATTCTCTCCATTATACCAGATTTAATTTTGGTTCAATTTCAGGGGTAGTTTAGGTATTTTAATATTTTAGGAGTAGATTGTCCCAAAATGAAATTCAGGGTACTAAAAAAAAGAAAAAAAAAGGTAGGGTATGAAAGTGGGAATTGTGTATAGTTGGGTGCACAAAAGTGTCCTTTTCCCTTTATATTATTATAAAACTCATTATTACATCACGTTTACTTAATTAATTACAAATTAGAATTAGAATTAATATTGAGATTAACCCCAATTGGTCTCTGAGGATTCGACCCGGTCTTACCGGTATTACTTGTGATGACAGCGTGCGCTTGCACATTATCGGGTGTCCGTGGACTACTGTCTACGAGCCCAACAACAATTAGTATGTGGAATAGCTCACTCAAGTTTAAATCCACATTTTTTCCATTCCTACCCAACTGCATCTCATTGTGACACTATTTACACATGCAAATATGCAAAATTTATCATTGTAGGTTGGGGTGGGCACATGCTAAAAACCGATCCAACCGAGCTGCAAACCACCCACGGGTCACATTTCGTTAACTAGATCCGACCGAACGGGTATGCGGGTGGATCGATTTTGACCCACAAGATTCACACGAGTTGGACCTCAATTTTCAAGCCAATATCAAAAATATTGGTTACACCGATATCATATCTCTATCAACCCAAAATATTTTGGATTAAAATAATTTAATATGATATTGCGTTAAAATTTTAATCAGAGTACTTGAAAATTAAGTTATACTAGTGTATCAAACTTTAACATAAGTATTCAAGGGCATCTTAACGGTTTAGCCTCACAATATTTGTAGAGAGGTCATAATTTCGAACTCCGTTCAAAAGGTGGAAAAGGAATATGAGGTAGACAGGGTTTAATGTAATATTGGAAAAAATAATAATATTATAGTTAAATTTATGGCATGCAACTATACTAGCCGCCGATGTATCCTCTTTTGCTATAAAAAATATTATTACATCATGCCTCTAAGGATTTGACCACAAACATTTTAGAGCATCCAATTATGATCAAGTTTCAACATGCATATTGTTCATATGGGTGAATGAAGATTGATGAAAGGCTAGCAAGAGACATCCATGTGAGGTTGGGTTGGATTTTGCTTGGTTTGCACCAAACACATGGGGTTCGATTCTTCACCATTTATTTGGTCCATTAATTCTTGCATGTGTTGATTCATGATGCATCATAGTGGAGTTGTGTTAGCACCACCATTCCATTATTATTTCCAAACTTGTTTATTAATTAGATTCACATACCCATCACCAATCTAGTGGAATCCTATGCCCTCCCATTACTCTTTAATCAATTTTCATCCCAACCAAGATTTTAGATCAATTAAAAATCTAATTTTCTCATTTAAATCAATGGAACATATATATCAATATGATGCAACAATTTTAACACTAAGACGGATAAATAATAATAAGAAAAAATGACAATTTACTACATATAATTATGACAATTTCACACTTTACTACTATAACTTTTTTTTTCTTTTTTTTGATATCCTAACTTGAATTTTAAGACATTTGCAAAGTGTGAAACGATCATAGTCAGACACAGTAAAATGTCATTTTCTTTAATAATAATCATATAATACTGTCGCTTTCAAACAAACCATTATATATTGAATTTACTATTGATCAATTAAAAACCTATTTTTCTCATTTAAATCAACCGAACAGATCAATATGATATGACTATTTTAATACAAGACGGGTAAATAATAATAAAGTAAAATGACACTTTACTACACTTAACTATGACAGTTTCACACTTTGTTACCCTAAACTATTTTATTTTTCTTTTATTTGATACCCTAACTTGTATTTTGGGTCATTTTACTACACCTAATTATGTTATTTTTGAACAAAATTTAGCCTAAAATGTCCTAAAATATAAGTTAGGGTACCAAAAACAGAACAAAATAGTTGTGGTAGCAAAGTATTAAATGGTTCTTATTAAGTTTAGTAAAATGTCATTTTCTTTAATAATAATAGTATAACACCATCTTTTTGAAACAAACCAGTATGTATTGAATTTACCCAACCAATTTAAAGTGAATAATAAGAAAGAAACATATATATGTTGAAATGATTACAAGTCAAAAGAGACAGGTCGCACCAAACATAGATCACAATGTCCTGAAGATCCTACCTAGCTCTTGATGAATTTATATAAATCTGGTACGTGTACATGCATGCCCTTTGGTAGGGACAAATGTTACTGCAAACTCGGCACTATTTATTTCAAGTGTTTATTTTACAGCTCTTGAGTTGAGTGAGTGTCCAAATTTTGATAAAATAAAAAGAAAAGCAGTGTACTTGCGAGCATTTGCCTGTTACAGTTTCTGTTGTTTCAGACAGATTTGGGGCTCACATCACGTGGTCGCATGTGATTTTGGGACCTTCCTGTGGTCCCTAAAAAGACATTGATTCAACTATAGCCATGCCATGAAAATGCCACTACACTTCTCAACTTTCAGAGACACTGCTGTTTCATTATCATTATATTTGTCCATTTTGTGAAATTCTATTCTATTCTATTACCATGTGATTTTGGAGGTACACATACATACATGGACTTGAGTTCTTTGCATTTTTTTTCATGGGCTGTGACCAAGCAATCTGTTGGGCCTCAAGGTTGAAGCCTATAAATGAAGTAATTTGTATTTCTAGGTCTGATTCTGGTTTGTGCCAACAATCACCACTCTCATTTTATTCAAACTTGTACTTCCACTTTCTTCGTCCATCCTATTCATCTTCGGTTTGACGTGTTAGAGTATAAAACTATAATTGATCAATAATCAGCTTCAACTTTTAGTTAAATGACCAATTGTAATTTTATACATTAACGTGATGAATTATTTTTGAACTAGCATGATTACAGTCTCGAGAAGCTCGCTTCTTTCACTACTGGTTTTTGAATATTATGGCGCAGTGTACATGGAATGCTACTATAGAGTGTAAAAAACATTGTCATTAGCAAGGGAAGAGCACATGCATGCTGCCACAATAACGCTGCCGATAACGCGCGACCACTAACACTGGCAACGTACATTTCGTGGTACGGTGCCATTGTAGTGATAACACACTTAAGGTGTACACTGTCATTGTCATGGTGGCGTGTATAGCTAGTACAATGCTTGAAGAAAGTGCAATAAGATCTTAATATTGTTATAAAATAATAAAATATTATGTTTTCAATAATATTAAATTATAGAGGTTTCAGTGTAACTTCCTATTATCGTTTATTCAAAAGTTTCGTTAGAAGAAAGTGCATATCTAAACATAAGAAGCGCACAAATTACATTAGAGTTGCAATTCAACAAAGAAATAAATTCTTTATTAATATCACAAATAATTCTTTTATCAGCCATGGCATGCAAATGAAATGTAGCTTGCCTTACCTGACTTGACTTCAGCTTATAAGAACTACTAAACTCTCAAAATAAATTTCAAAAAGTTACCTATATCATTCCACTTTTGCAAAAGAAAAACTTCATATTATGTTTGTTTATTCAAAAACGTGAGATCTATTTCATAGCTTTTACACTTTTTGTTACAAGAGCAATTAAGACATCGCACAAATATAGTCAAGAACTTTTTCGATATTTCATTTATTTTCTTTCATACCGTAATTGATGATGCAAAAAATTCTAACTGACCGCACATTTTTGTAATGAACAAGGTACAAAAAGACTCGCTTCAAAAATAAACCAGTACGGAAATAGCTTTTGCAATTTTTTCTATTTATAAAATAAAATTAGGGCTACACTATAAAAAATGTCCACTAAACAACCTGAAGTCATGTCACTTCATTTTTGAGAAATAAAAGAAAGTGTGAGGTGGCAGTGTAGTCGTACATAATGGATAGACAAGAGTCCAAGCCAGAAGATGTGACATGGCCTATCCAAATCATTTGGCAGCCATTGAAGCCCAACACCAACACCAACCCCAAATCTAAATCCTCTCCCAAGTCTTAATTGTAGAGAAGAAGGCCAGAGAAGTCTCTATATCCAATAATATATCCTTAAAATAAAAATACCCTTTACCTTGTTTTGCTTGTGGGAGTTTAGTTGAGCATTGTTGGCCGTCCTTGGGCCATAACCCAAGCATGTGGTTCCCATTTCTCTTCCCCCTATTTTCTTGGTCCTTTCTTCATTTTCTATCTCTCATCTCAGTCCACATATCAACTCTACTACAGTAAAGCTTTGCCTTACACTTGTACCCTCTCTCTTGAACCTCGGTGCTGCAATTCTGCAGGTCAGCTAACTCTCATTCTGGCTCCAATCTCTAATGGGTTTCTGTATTTTTCTTGAGTTTTGCTTGTTTGGACCTTATTCTACTATTGGGTCTCCCAAAAATTCATGCTTTTTGCTTGTTAAAATAGGCTAGTAGTGGGTGGTTTGGTCTGGTGTTCATTTCTCTGCGGGGGCTTCTGAATTTCGCTGAGTGATTGAGTTAGTAGTGAGCTGAATTGTAGTGAATTTATGGATTATAGGTGGATTGAAGTGATTCCCTATAAAATTTACATCTCTACTTTCCAACACAATTGTTCTTGACAATGATCTTTTTTCCCTTTCTTTTTCTGAACAATTTTTTCGATGGCTTATTGTTGTCAAGTTTCAAATGGTGGACCAATTTGGTTGCCTAAAGGTCAAAGCATTGTTCAGTTTTGTACATTTCTTGTTCATTCATATGACTTTGCTTGGATATTTCAGGCTTCCCAGATAATGTAAGTAGCAAACAGCAACATATAGTTGATTAATTACCACCTAATTGAATCCAGGTTGCTTGGATATTTCATTACTATCCTTTCCATGTGAAGTGGGTTCCTGACTTACATTATCACCTAATTGAATTCCTCACCCTTAAATTGCATTAGCCTCCTTGCACTGCATATGCTCAACCCATCTTAGATGGTTTACCCTCATACTATCTATAATTGAAGCAAGTCCAGCCCCCGTACCCCCAATCTTTTCTTGAAAGCCTTGCTGTGTTGGTCATTAAATTAGGAGGTTCTAGGTATAACCAACTGTGAAATAAGCTCCTTAGTTTTTTTCTGAGAAGTAGTCATTTACATCAGATGAGTACTGGATTTATTGTTTCCTAGAAACAACTGCAATATCACCTTCATTTTAAAAGTTCCATTGTGCTTTCATGCAATTATTAATTGATATCTTTATTATCATGGCAATTTTCTATGTTTGACATAAACTAGGTAGAAGTACTGCTTTCAGTGTTTGCGGCACTCTATTGTATATATGTTGTGTTTCTCTTTTTTTTAGTATAAGATCATTTTCTAAGAATTTATATGTCCCTCCTAATACTCTTCTTCTTTTCACTTTTTTTTGCCATAGCCTTGAGCTGTTAAAGGAGGAAGCTGGCTAGTATACTTTCAATCTCATCTTGAGTATTCCCATGGCACTGTCTGCACACAAGGTTACAAGCAATCCTGTGGTGACTTACAGGAAAACTGTTAGTGGCTCACATGGAACCACGTGTTCTTTTGCCAAGTCTACTAGGCTCAATAGATTGCATCCTACAAACCAGGGAGTTGAGCTCAGGAAACTAAGCAATGGATGCCTGATGACGGCAAAATTGAGTTTCCCTAATGAGGTTTCGCATCATGTGAGTGGCAAATCCACTAGTTACGTGTGCATGTCAACAGGAAGACATAGTACTGAAACAGAAGAACGTGTTAGCTCAAAATTATCCGGGTAAGATTAATTGGTGATGAGATATATTCGATTCCAATGTATTCAAACTGTCATTTTATATGCTGTCATGTTGATTTATGTAACCTTGAGTTTCATAGCACAAGTTACGTTGTATGCCATGCTGCACGGAGTTAAGTTAGTAGATTTAAATGAATTGAACGTTTGGTCATCCTTATGTATATGTGCATACTGCACTCATGCTGGAGCCATGGAGGTTTAGATAATCAATATTTAGTAATTTGTTAGTCTTATCCAATTATTACACATTTGTATGATTTGGTTGTATTACTATCTTAAGCAAGCTAAATGCTTCAATGTTAATCACATTTTTTTATATAATTTTAAATGTCCTATTTATATCAGTGGAAAAATTGGAGATGTGGAAGATGAGGATATGGATATGCCTGAAGGAATTTTTCATTCCAGTAAAGGATTAGCTGAAGCTTGTAGATTTGCTTACAATGACGCAAAGTTCGTGAATGAAAGGGCTCGTAATGATATTGTCTTGCTTTCTCGGTAAATCCTATAACTCTAGTACTTGCCCAATGACCCAAATCAAGAGCTCACTCATATATTGTACTGCATATCTAACTCATTGCCAAGTACATGCGTGAGGAGGGCATCCTTTGTTAATTCAGGAGAATTGAAAATTCGTGCTTATTTATAACTGTTCAGGCTGTGACATTCAGGATTCAAACATTAAAAAATGCAGAAGCATTCCCAGTCTAATAAACTTGACAAACAAAATGTTAAATTTATTGAGCCTTTATCAGTGAATGGAATAATAATAGTTTCATATTCCACCCCAAAGATAAGTAGTTTGCATGTTATGCTAGCTTGACACAATGATTGATAATTGTTGCTATATTCTGAATGTTAGTGAGAGGTTGAGTTTTTCAACTATGGATTATCTCATAATTTCTTGTTTTTAGTGGAATAATGAGATGGGATGCACGTGCACGCCAAGATGTTGCTATTCTAGGTGGGGAGTTTCTAAAGCTTGATGGTAATCCCCATAACCTTTGTGTCATGTGCAATTATTATAATATGACTTTCTATTGATGTCTGTTACAGTTGGTATTGTGGAAAGTATGCTATTCTTAATCACCAAGTGTATTTGCTAGTCAGTTTTGTTTTTGTTAAGGTGGTCCTGCATTTAGTAACCTGTGATTTTATCCTAGTCAATAATTATTACGGGTGTAAATTCACTCTATTCGTTTTAAGTTGGATGCTAAAGCATGGTACTGCTGAGCAGCAGGGTTATGCAGTGTGTCAACATCATTTGAAGAACTTTCTAAGACATAGTTCTATTTGCTTAGATCCTCCATTCTTGTTTTTTTATCAGCAGAGAAATACTTTATTAGCTTAAAAATCTTGAGAATAAATGAGACAAAAGATATGACATCAAACCTGAAACAGCAAACCCAAAACCCTGAGACCTACTACAAGAACTAGGTGCCCGAAGGACAAAAAGAAGCCGGAGATCCTCCATTCTTGTATGCATGAAAAATTGGAGAGAGGACATTATGTTAGTAATATATGCATTTTTGGTGAAGGGAAATGGTATTAGCACATTTCCTTTAGCTTCTTGCTGTAATTATCCTGGGCCCAGTGAAATTTCATTACTTCAGTCAAATAGAAGTTTGAAAATGTCACGGTTTATTTTCCTTTTTAGTGGGCGGTAAAATTTCACCCTAGTAAGATTTACTTATCACATCCAAATTGGCAATGAAAGAAATGGAGTCAGTAACGTCTTATGCCTTAAAATGTTCCCTTATTATATTCATATTGTTTTTTTTTGTAAAAATCAGTAATGGTTGATTTATGTTCTCTTCTTTTCTTCAGCTCGGGCAAGGGAGGACACCGAGATAATTGACCGTAATGTGAAGAAAAAGGCCGAGCGGCTTCACCATATTGCTACAGTATGTATAACTAGATGCCCTTGACTGGTTTACTTTGTAGATAGATTCATGTATTGTCTCTTTGTTCCTTATATTTCTATGATTTTGTTTCTTTTCTCAGATATTAAAAGAAAAGGCCCAGTCGAGATTGAGAAAAGCCGCGGATAAGCATTGGAGTGATGGAGCTTTGGAGGTTACCATCCTTCATTGTTTTGATGAATCGTTCCACTTCAAAAATATTTGTTAACTACTTTCGAAATCAATAATTTTGGTGCTCCTTGCTTCTTCATAGCATGGTCGAGCCTAAACCTTGATACACAAATTGCTGATATTAAAAAACTATGTTCCAGCTGAAGAGTTGGATCTATGCTAGCATAAATTATAGATTACATAACTTAGGTGCACATATTAATGTTTTTTTCTTCCTTTTTGTTTCGAGTTTTGCCTAATAATTGTGATCTTTTCAGGCAGATTTGCGTCTTGCTGATTTTCGTGCCAAACAACGTGCAATGGAAGATGCCCTAATGGCCTTGGAGGTAAACTGATATATTCAGCAATTGTAATATGCCTAAGCTACAATATCTTGTGCAACATCGGGTATGTTGTGGGTTATCATCTGTGTAAAGGAAAAAAACTTCAATGGTAATCATTGTGGGAGCTAGAGTGCATGGATTGTAGCCCCAAGCCCATATGCACTCTTCCAAGCTTCACTGTAATTTTAAAGTTTAGTGTTATTACCATTGAATGCCTGTAAGTAATTGGTAAGCACCCACACTTCTCAACTGAGATATGAGTTCAAATCAAATGATTGGCTGAAATTTTAAATGTAGCCCATCACCCTGTGCAATGTTCTTTTAAAACTGGAAAATTTGTATTTGAGATGGTTTATTATATATTTTTTTGTAAAACAACTGCCTACATTTTGTTAGTCTTGGCTCTGCTGTTGATCATAATTACCGTATTTGTTGTATAATGCCTCTAAATACTTTCATTATTCTGTTTGTAACAAATTTTTTGTAATCGTTTTGGATTATGCAGCTTGTCAAAAATATCCATGACATGATGGTGAGCAAGATGTACAATTTGTAAGTTGCTTTCATGATGGGACACCATCCATTCATCTGTATTTTATCATTTGAAAAGTTAAATTATGGCCTTACCCATAAGGGTTCTAGCTCCCATGGAATTTGCTTCTACTCATAAGCAGAGTTATTTTCCATCCGCCATCAATGTGTGGGTTAACCAAGAATTGAGGGTGAAGTGGTAGAGATTCCATGTAATAAGCATGAGATCGCTGGTTGCAATTCCCACACCTGCCGTTATTGCTGATAAAAAAAATGTGGGTTTTGCTGAAAAAGCTCGTCGGCCTAAAAAAATCCTTATTTATGAAGTGTTTTTGTTTCCAGTCCTTACCACAGGGAAAAGGGTTCTTTTTCAGCTAATGACATGATGGAGCACATAATGCTGGAAAAGAATGGGCAAACAAAAAACTTCTTCCCCGGGGAAGTTTCCAATGATCGCATCACTGCCATTCAGGTATCTTAGGAGATGATCACGTCTGTCATTTCGGTCACAAATCATATTTGTTTTGCTTAAGAGACATTGTTTGCAGGAAGCTTACAGGAGTATGGCATCTGCCCTTTCAGAAGCTGATGGAATTGACTATAGTGACCCCGAAGAGGTTTGAGTCAAATATCACATTTTTATACTAAGAATCAATCATTTAGCTGTGACCTCTATTTTTTCGTTCATTGACCTACTTTTTTGTAAATGAGCCAGCTCGAGTTGTTGGTAGCGACTCTTATTGATCTCGATGCAATGGATGGCAAATGTAGTGTATCACTATTAGTAGAATGTTCAAGGTCGCCTGATGTCAACACTAGGTAATCCATTTACATACACTGCACGTTAATAGTCCGGAGTAGCTGAGCATGTGATTCACTCGTGTTATGGATTTGTGACACAGAAAAGCATTAGCCAATGCATTGGCGGCGGCCCCGTCCATGTGGACTCTGGGCAATGCAGGCATGGGAGCATTGCAGGTACCTTTTAGTTATGATTCTATGGTGAGCGTGAGGCAGCAAGATCAAGTAACATTTGTGGTCTGGTTGTGATTGCAGAGACTTGCGGAAGATAGCAACCCGTCGATAGCTGCAGCAGCGTCGAATGCCATATATGAACTGAAAAAACAGTGGGAAATCGAAGAAGGAGATAGCTGGAGGTTTACAATGAACATAAAGCCCGTGGATAGCCAAGCAGATGAAGATGACTTAGACGACGATGCAGGTACAGCTACAAGCTGAAACAATTATACTGTAGATATCAATCATGAAGATGTTATTAGGGTTAGGGCTGATCACAGTGAGTGATGTAAAAGGAAAAGATGTTGGTTCTAATTGAGTTTAATCCATTAGCACCCTTCTTTATATTATTCACAAACTCAGCCTAAAAATACAGACTTGCAACTTTAAGGAGCTTTTACTGCAATAAGAGCCCCAGCATGCACTCCTTGTTTATTTTTGGGATGGTGCCAAGAAAAGGAACTTGATGATGGCAACAATGAGGAAGAATTGAAAACTCTTGTCCCATAAATGTGCTCCATCTTCACTGAAGCAGCAAGCAAGTATATAGATGAGTTTAATTTAACAGGTAAAGGATTATGCAAAACCACCATATGAGATCATTTTGATACCAAAGAAGCACATATTGAAGAAAATGCTAATTAAGCATTGCGCAGATGAAAACGGCTTTATTAAATGAGTGGAAATTATATACACAGGAGAAAATGGCGATTTAAATACATTATCAAATTTTGATACCCATTTGCACTCAACTAAAAACATAGGGTAAATGACAGTAAGTCACACCCAACAATAATCAAAGGACAGATAGTCACCCCATCTTTGAAGGTGGACAATGAGCTATGCTCAGCGATTAGAAATTGACAGTTAGCACCTACCGTTAGAATTTTGGATGGAATATGTTAAAATTTTAAGTAAAAAGACGAAAATGCCCTTGACCAGACTCCAAATTTTTAAAACCATGCTATTGTGAGGATTTTGGTTGTTTCTTGGCTCAACCTTCACCAACCTCATCTCCGACCTCGGAACAACTTGCCGGTCGTCGTCGCCTCCTCGCCGTTGACCAGAGATGCTCGCCGTGGTCGTCGCCGGAGATGCTCCCGGAGAAATCGAACAAAAACCGGTAGCAGCAGTGTTTGTAGAATTTAGTTCTATTGTTTGGTTTCTAGTTCTTGCATGAGTTAGTTGAGTTGGCTTTCTTAGACTAGTATTTACAACTAGATAACAATCTAATGATCTGGTTATCAACCTTACATACATTCACAGTAGATTCTTAAAAGAGCAGATTGGTATTGGGAGAGAAATGCTCATACATACAAAGCCCAAATTTCCTCATAACTCTGATGATGGATTTGAAATAAATTGGGTTAAACTGCCCCATGATAGGTTAGATTCATTTCATGAATTCTCCAAATTCTTTGGTTGTTGCTATTCTAAAGCAGAACTAGGTGTTCAACAGTGTATTATATGATTGAAGGATCTTTGTTTTAGATAGAATTGTAAATTTGGCTAACCTTAGCTCTCTTTTGACACACCCTGCCATACTGAATCAAGAGATTATGTTCTTTCATTTATGTACTTCAATATCTAAACATAAAGTTAAAGTTAATTATTTATTTGAGGTTGTCATTTTTAATATGTTAATTTACCTGTATGGGAAGAATTTGCTCTGAGATCGAAACATGTGTATGGTCTTTGGGGAGCTAGTTGCATAAGTTGTTATTGGTTTATTATACATAACTTCATAAGCCCACATTGTTGGGGAAAAATTATTAATCAATAGATTTGGTAAGGTAAAAAATAAGATGCAATGTTTCATGTTATGAGTTTTGGACGCCACTTACTGTGTTATTAAGTTTAGGGATTTGATCACTTGGATGTATCTGGTTTTTATTTCTCTCTTGTGACTTATTCACTATATTTTGCAAAATAACTATCTTTTGCTTCTTTACAATTCTCTGTTTCCTTTGCTTCTTTACGGTTCGATTTCTCCGGCAAGCATCTCCGGCGACAACCACGGCGAGCATCTCCGGTCAATGGTGAGGAGGCGAGGACAACCGGAGAAGTTGTTCCGAGGTCGGAGATGAAGTTGGTGAAGGTTGAGCCAAGAAACAACCAAAATCCTCACAATGACATGGTTTTAAAATTTTGAAGTCTGACCAAGGGCATTTTCGTCTTTTTACTTAAAATTTTAATATATTCTATCCAAAATTCTAACGGTATGTGCTAAGTATCAATTTCCAATTGCTGAGAGTAACTCACTGTCCACTTTCAAAGATGGGGTGGCTATCTGTCTTTTGGACATTGTTGGGTGTGACTTATTGTCATTTACCCAAAAACATATATAAGGAGATATCTCAACTTAACTCTTGGGTCCCAAAGATACCTAAATTTGAGTCAAAACTAAAAATGAGTACCTTCGAATGTACATTTTTTATTTAAGTGTATTTGTATCAAAAGACGATACTTAAACTTTTTCGTTATATTAACAATCAGAGAAAATAATGTATGTCATTGTTAACCCAAAGTGCTAGGTGTAAATGTAAACATGATGAATGGTCATAATAGGAATAAACAAAATATATGAGATCTCCCTAATAATTTACAATATTCACAAATATAAGTCAATGTTATTGTGATAGAAATTCACTCAATATCGGAGTAATTTTCATCAATACTCTCCTTTAAAAGTTGGAGCATGTAATGTCAAGTTTACCAAGGAGCTCATGAAATTGATCTCGCTCAAGTCCCTTTGTGAGAATATCTCCGAGTTTATGCATAATTATCACATAATAGGGGAATCGCCTCGATTTGTGGAACCTGAAGATTGTGAAGCATATGTCATAGCCTGACAATCTCTCGATTTGGGGCGGCCATTGCTTGGTATTCAGCCTCGGCAGAAGAGTAAGAAACTACAATTTGCTTCTTGGATCTTTAAAAGATGGATGTGGAACCAGTGAACAATATGTAGCCGACGGTGGACTGACATGTGTTTAAACATCCAACCCAATCAGCATCACAATACGTTCACAATACGTCTGTTGTACTAAAAGTTTATTGGAAGGAAGGATGATACTCTGTCCCAGGCTTCTCTTGAGGTACCAGAGAACATGTAATGCAAAAAAATGTAGAGCACCTGACCAGAGTTATCAGGAGGACCATGGAGTGTAACTTCTACGTAGTCTCACACGTTTTCTTTTATATATTTGAGATGAGCGATGATATCCTCCTTGGTGTCATTGGACTTGAAACTGAGAGCTTTGCAATATATCCAAGTGACTGGGGAGTGATAGCCAAGTTTATAGGAGATCTATGTAGATGAGGCAAGTTTAATTCATGAAATAACTTGAATGGCACAACAAGGATTCACATACCTGCTAGATAACTCATTAGATTTCAATTATCTACTATTGATAAGTTTAATCCATGAACAACAACTTGACACTCTGTTCTTCAAACATCCACATAAAAAACAGAAGATGCCGTAGGTAAAGCAACAAATCCAAAAACCATCAAGACGATTATATTTTAAACAGCTGGAAACATTTCATTATCGATAATACAATTCAATTTGGCGTCTGGGGTTCATCAAAGCCTTGCCTTTCATTACAAGGCTCAACTGTCATTGCTATAATACTTTTGCTGTAACTGTAACCCTTTCTTGCCCCAAAGTCACTGAATAAAATGACATGCAAAGCACCTGATAATATCAAGTGCAAGTGCTATTCTTAACCTAGAGTTATAAATAGGGTGTTGTGTACCTTTGTTAATGGCAAAATGTGTGTAAATGACAAAATTATCCATAACATTAAGAATTATATTTTAAATAAAATAAATATAAATATTTTTAAAAGTTTTCTGAACATATCTTTTAACTAAAATTTGTGTAATTAAAATTTGTAATTTATCTTTTTGGTTAAATTACTTAATAGTTAAAAATTATTTTAAAAAATATATAATTCTTAATATCATAGACAATTTTGTCATTTTGTACAAATACACACATTTTGCACACAAAACTTAAAGTTTACAGCACATTTTTGCCATTAACAAAGTTCACAGCTTCATCTTGCAAAAGTTTGATAGAATAAGGCATGTTTTTGCCATTTTCCCTTTTTCTTTTATATCCTATGATTAAAGCAAGAGATTTGTCAATTTTAGTTGTTTCTTGCCTGATCGTGATGTAATCAGCTAACTTAACCTGACCATGGACTGAAGCTCGCCATTCCTGCAAAAAAAATAGAATGCACACTCCCTACGCAGGCGTTATCCTGTTCAGGTTCAAAGGGACTTTCTCAGCCTCATCTGCTCAGCATCATAGAGCTAAGCAGGTTCAGGCACCCCTGGTGCTTCTTATGTCAATAACGTGTAACAGAAACAAATAATATCAAATTTGCGGATACAAATACTGTTTTATTATTGAGAAATCCAAAAGCAAGCAAATCAAAAGGTAGTGCAAGTCTGATACTTCATAACAAGCTATACGCTTACCTACTGTCTTGAAATGACCAGAAACCCCATTTTCTGCAGGATAAATCAGTGCGGATCCGCAACTCCTCCAACAACTTCTACACTACCTGCACTGCAACTCAGATTAGAAAAGTAACACGGATTAGGGTTTTTACTTATATATAATACCAACAAAAACTAAATTACAAAAATGAATCATTATAACATATTACTGAAATTGTAAGAACTAATATTGTATTGCTGATCAAAAAAATAAATAAATAAGAACTAGTATTGTATTAACTTAAAGTTTTCTTGCTTCATCCAATGGCATATATTCCTAAGATCACATTTGAATCATTTCCACTAGAATCAGAGAGCTTTATACAGGACATAATGCGCACTGCTTTCTGAAGCAATTAAGTGAAAATACGACAGAATAGGAATGTTTAAAATCGGGGCAAAAATGATCATATGTTTTTCATTCTCTATCAACTAGGAAACATTTAAGCATTAATGAAGAAAAGAATATGAAAGTACTCACCTTCACCTCTCAGACGATTTTATGTAAGTTTCTGGTAAGTAGATTTCTCCGCCAACTTCACCATGTTGTTCTCCACTGACAGTTTTCTTAGCAGCGAGGAACTCAGCACTCATGGCCTCCATCCCTTGCTGCACAGCTTCCTCGGCACTCCCATAGCCATGCTCCTCAGCATACTTCCTCACATCCTCTGTTATCTTCATGGAGCAAAACTTGGGGCCACACATGGAGCAAAAGTGTGCCACTTTGGCACCATCTGACGGCATAGTTTCATCATGGAAGGATGTGGCGGTCATGGGGTCCAGTGACAAAGCAAACTGGTCCAACCATCGGAACTCAAATCTAGCCTTGCTCAATGCATCATCCCAGGCTTGAGCATGAGGATGGCTCTTGGCTAAATCAGCCGCGTGAGCGGCTATTTTGTATGCTATAACTCCAGCCTTGACATCATCTCTGTTTGGCAACCCAAGATGTTCTTTTGGAGTCACATAGCAGAGGAGTGCAGTGCCGAGAGCCCCAATATTGGCAGCACCGATGGCAGACGTGATATGATCATACCCAGGAGCAATATCAGTAGTCAAAGGGCCAAGAGTGTAGAAAGGTGCCTCATTACACCACTCTAGCTGTTTTTGCATGTTTTCAGGAATCTTGTGCATCGGAACATGTCCAGGCCCCTCATTCATTACCTGAAATGCAACGAAACAAAACAAAACATTGGATTACGTTATGGCAATGCAACTTGTATGCTTGATAATAATGAGCAACTCTGTATAATTCAAATGCCTGGGCTAAATCCAGTCCAAAGTTCTTAATTATTATTGCCGATGAAAAAAAAAATTCCAGTCCAAAGAGTACGCTAATGGGCATATAAATGATATTAACTTCTATCCTTTTAGAATTGAACAAAATGACCAGAAGTTTTCAGATAAAACCCCAGTGTTTTAGTTGAGAAGAAAATAATGAGGTCGCCAGTGACTTGGCAAAAGCACTAAACATGGAATTGTAAATCAACTGGATTTTTCTAATTATAAACATATGCAGTAGGCTGTTAGAAGATGTCATTACCTGCACATCTTTCTCCCATGCCCTACGGGTGAGTTCTCCTTGGGTAAGAAGCTCAGCGAACTGAGCAGTGTCATTAGCATCATAAATGGAGCCAGGTCTTAGCCCATCACCTATTGACAGGGCCACGTCATACTGATTACAGATGTCAAGTATGTCATCCCAATGCTCATAAGCAAAGTTCTCCTTGTGATAAGCCAAGCACCACTTTGCATGAATGGATCCTCCACGTGAAACAATTCCAGTCATGCGCTTTGCAGTCAGCGGAATGTATCGGAGCAGAACTCCAGCGTGAATTGTGAAGTAATCTACTCCCTGCTCAGCTTGTTCAATCAGGGTCTCTCTGAAAACTTCCCATGTCAGGTTTTCTGCAATTCCATTTACTTTTTCAAGCGCTTGATAGATGGGCACAGTCCCTACAGGTACAGGAGAGTTACGCAGTATCCACTCACGAGTCTCATGAATATGGCGCCCTGTAGAGAGATCCATGACAGTGTCACCACCCCACATAGTTGCCCATTGGACCTTATAAACTTCCTCTTCTATGGAACTTGCAACAGCAGAATTTCCAATGTTTGCATTAACTTTGACCAAAAACTTTCTTCCAACTATCATTGGCTCAAGCTCTAAATGCTTTTTATTGGAAGGAATGATTGCACGTCCACGAGCCACCTCTGCTCTTACAAACTCGGGGTCAAGCTTCTCACGAGTGGCACAGTATAACATTTCTTCAGTTATGATACCCTGCTTAGCATAGTACATCTGAGTATATCTTGGTCCACCTAACTTCTCCCTCCTGTCAATCCACTCCTTACGCAGCTTAGGAAGTCCTGTATAATAATGTGATTCAGAAAACTAGGCAAGTAAACTTCAAACAAGGGCTAATAATCAAGAGTCCAAATGCAACAAGAACTCCTCACATTAGAGCAAAGCTTATGCTAGCATCATATATTTGAAAAGGAAAAGAGAGAGAAATAGTACAGACTTTTAAAAGGCAATTTGTGTGAATGTACCACGACTTGAAATACCATTTGGCCCAAGAGTTATTGGTATAATTAGCTTCTAGATCAAATGTATCAATCTAAGTACGCACCACTTCATTGAAAGAATAGACAATTTTATAAAATGATCATAAAATATTGCACTCCTTGTTCTTGATTTATAAGTATTATCAGAAACTAATTTCCTCTTTTGTAAAATAGTATAATAAAGCAAATCCAAAAGTAAATACTAAATACATTAGTATCTTTGACTTTACGAACTTGTAAACACAACAGATTATACGGATGGTTGGATAAAATTGAAGACCCACTGAACTAACATTGTGTCAAAATAAAATCTGTATCCGCTGGCAGAAAACCATAATTACTCAAAACAAAGCAATATACAGTACCAACTTGCAGATTATGTAATAAACATGTGAAACATATACAATTCCTCTCAGAAATGTGAAGTTAGGCTATGACCTACGGGACATATAAATAAAGGTAATACATTTGTGTAAGTGATCAACATTACCTATTTGAGGGCTAATATTTTGAGGACCACTGGTGTCATAGGTGTCAAAGTATGGTTCATCCCCAGATAGGTGAACCCGTCGAAAGGGAACTTTGAGCACGTGACCAGATTGTTCGTGGACAACTTCTCTACAAAGATGATGAACCATCATGTCAAGGAATAACTATATAACTGTATGTATTCAAGTGAATTAACAATCAGAAATATTTAAAAATATATATAAAACGACTACAGACATGCGTTCTTTTGTGCTCCTTGGGAAACATTCCTCAAAGGATGGTAGAGGCTGGAAATCAGGAGCAGCAGGATCAACTGTATGCTTCCTTGGCTTGCTTTTCTCTGAATTGGTTGTTGGGGGATCAAATGTCATTGTGGCTCTAGGCCCCAGGCTCTTGCAAGTAAAGGATTTTTCATTTTTGAATGAGCTTGAAACACGGCCAGCCACTTCAAACCCAGGCAGGAAGGGAGTACTCAGAAGCTTAGCATGGTTGGCATTCTTGCAGATGCCAAAAGTTAAGGCAGTATGGACTGATGCCATCTCTATGGTGCCCTAAACAAAGTAATAAATTGAAGTATTAGAATTTAATAATAAGATGCTTTATGACACTTTCTGGTACTTAATCTAATTTATGGAGCAAGATTTGCAATAAAGAAAGATAAGCTTCCCATTTGAATCACTTCATTTTTGGTTTATATTTTTCTATTGCAATACAAAACTACTTTCCTTTTTATATTTGTAAGAAACCATAAAATGGAGCAGATCTAAAAAAATATAACCCAGAATTTTCTAGGCATGTTGGTGATATTATGACGAGCAAACAGATGATATTGGATGAACAAGGTTTGATTCAAATAGATCCAACTGACATCCACATTAGAGCAATAAACAATCAACTTAACCACATACTTTTACTTCACATAAAAAAAACTGATTGTTTGAAAATGAAACAAATAATAATGACTACTACTACTAGCAAACCAAGAAACACAAGATTTTTGCCGTACCTCAAAATACTCCAAAGTTTCGAAGAAGAAAATTATAGTGTAAGTGAGATATGATAAATAACTTCATCTACAACAATTGAACATCTATTAGGAGTCCAGCTAATGGATAATTACAGCAAAATTTTCAATTTCAAATTGTTAGTTAGGCCTATTTTTAGTTGAGATTTTTATTTGTATTTCACTTATTAGATTTGTGTGCTTTGAATTTCATAGTTATCTAGACTAGGTTTGTTAAAACTAATAATGTGGATTAGTTTAGAGTCTCGTGTTATAAATAGTGAGGGACAATCAAGATCAATGTTCTCTCTAAATGAAGCCAGAGATCTGGTGTTCTCTCCAGTGAATGCTAAATTGAGATCAGAGCTCTCTCATTAATTGAGCTCCCTATCTGTCTAAATCAGTCCATAACCTGAACCAAAGTCGGGACCGTAGAAAATGGTGTTATATACTGTCACACTTTTGTACTTTTGTAAGAGGGTGTTGTGTATTTTGTTAATGACAAAAAAGTGATGTGAATTTTGGTTTTTTGTGCAAATGTATAACAAAATTGCCCCTAGAATTAAAAATTAAGATTGTTGGAAACTATTTTTTTTACAAAATTTGATTCCACAAGTTTTCAAATACACAAATTTTGCACACAAAAAATTAAAGTTCACGTCATATTTTTTTCCTCATCAAAGTACGCAAGCACCTCTTGCAAAAGTGTGATACTACATAGCACATTTTTACCATTTTCCCTTAAAAAAATATCTTCACCGCAAATCCTTAATGTAAGCAGCATTATGTTATGATATCTTGCCAAAAACAAAAGAATAAGCAAATCCATAATCAAATCATTTTTTTATCAGCAACTAAGATGTTTATGTTAAAGAAAAGAGTGATATTCTCAAGTTGGGAAAAGAAACTCTAGGAGCATTACAATGAAACTGAAAATAGAGATATGAAGTGAAATAAAACTACAAGGCTAAGGAAGGACTTGGATAGAGGATGCTTTATTTTCTGTCCGGATCTACTGGAATGTTTGAATCATGCCTCAGAAGTGAAACTGATGGATTTACAACAAAATAATCAATCATAGATACTGAAGGTGAAAATGACAAAAATAATCGGTTAAATTCAGCATCCTATAATTTAATCATGACGGCGAGTACAAAAGGAGATTTAGGTTGGAGAAGAAAGTTAATAAAATCAAAGGAACAGATGAGAGGGGATGAAGAAGACGAACCTTGAAGAATATAGCTTGGTGTGTTCTTATCTGCTGCCTCGCGCTCTCTGCCACTCACTCAACACACTCAGAGAGGGAGAGAGAGCTTTAATGCAACTCTCAAAATCCCAATAACAAAAACAAACAATAACTGATGACGTGGTCCCTTTCAGATATTTTCAAAAAAGCTTTAATTGATTACATATTTGTTACAGTTGAGATCGATTTTAATTTTAATAAAAGAATCGTTGATTGAAATCATTTGGATTTAATTTATCAACCCAGAAATATGCCCATTTTTGTTTAAGCCACACATTATGTTTCAACTATATTGATCACTTCAAATTTTACTCGTGAGTGCGGAGACACCTTTTTATTCGATTGGATCCTTGTATAAAGTAGTCACTGAGACAGGAGAAAAAAACACAAGTTGTAGTCATTTTCAGAAAGCAACACTGATATTTTTAAATTTTCCAACAAAATATCTGCATTATTCTTTCATTTATTGTGCTGTAAATAATGTAATAAAAACAAAATGATAGTATTGCTTAGGGCTGTGCAAAATAGACCGGAAACCGACAAACCGACCGGAACCGGGCATAACCGGACCGAGAAAAACCGGAATCGGTGAAAACCGGACAGATTTTGGTTACAATTTTTGAAAATCGGGACTGAACCGGTCGGTCAGCGGTTTTATATATGTGTAACCGCGGTTAACCGGTGAA
>JAYMTP010001315.1:0-24837 GCA_036897365.1 Geranium brycei | reverse complement strand
AACGTTAATTCTATTTGTGTTTGATTTGTTTGGTTGCTCATAGAATGGATGAGAACGACTCTAATTTTTTGTTGATTTTGTTGTTTTCTCCGGCCTCTTTGAAATTATGTATTAGTTTTAATTATTTCATAAGGTATTACAAATAGTACAGCGCATCACGCGGTTTATATAACCTAGTGTACCATAATTGTTAATGTTGTTAGAGTATCATATCTGAAATATGTGAATTCGTCAATTATTTTAAATGACAATTTATAAATTCACCTATCAGTTAAAGCTTTTAGATGAGTTGGACTTCTGACATAGTATCAAAGCTTAGTTGGATTTGGACCGAACCTCCATGTCATTTGTTTCGGGCTTAATGCTCATGGATCAGAGGTCGTCTCGACACCTCATTCGTTGTTTTCACGTGCCTTTCAACTCAACTTGCACGTGAGAAAGGGTATTAGAATACCACATCTGAAATATGTGAATCCGTCGACCATTTTAAATAACAATTTTGAGTCACCACCTATCATCTTATATTCCTTCCCTTGTATTCAAAAAGGATAAAAACACTTACTGTTTTTGTAAATATGTTATTATTGTAGGTAAACAGAAAAAGGCTATATATACACTATAATTTTCTACTACAATAGCAAATGACAGTTTGACAAATATTAACTTATACTTTGACTCTATTTAATTTCGTACCATAAATATTTTTAAAATCTCAATTAAATATAGAGTTATTAAGTTGCACCTATTGTAATTCTATTTCAAATGAATTCATTTAAATTCGACATTTATTTATAAGATACGGTAACACGAGGGCAAATCCTAAAAAGAGGTGATGGCGCAATTATCTGGTAAACCAAGGAGCAATAAATAAGAAAACAGGGTGGGGACACTGGGGACCAAACTGGAAAAAAAGGAAAAGTTGGATTCACTGAGATAATATAAAAATGTGAAGGGGTCCGAGAAATAAATAAATAAATAAAATATTCAAACAATTTTTAAATTTTAATAAACGGACGCGAAAGAAGATTGAACTAGGGTTTATTGACGCCGTTGAGATACGGAACCCACTCGCTCTCTTTGAAGGCTCTCTTTGTCACTTTCTCGCTCCAAAACTCAGATTTTCCCAGAAAGAAAATTTCTGGTTTTATTTTAAGAGAGAGAGAGAGAGAGCTCTCTTGCCTTTCGCAAACCCTAGAAGAAAATTGAAGCAAGCCAAAACATGGCGCCTCATTGTACTGTCGACGTCGCAGCCGCTTCTGTTGTTTCAGCTTTTGATTTTCAGAATTCAATCAATGTTGACAGGTAATGGTTCTTCGCCTTCTTCGTTCTTATCTTCGGGGACTTAAGGTTTAGTGTAGAACGGACACGATTGAGCTTCGTTTGCTTGTTTTTGGGAACATTCGAGCCTGAGGATTAGTGTAATGTGGTTTGGTGTGGTGAATACAGTGTTAGGGTTGTTCATAGAATCTGTATTGGTTACGAAACCCTAGTGATTGCTGTATGTGCTTGTCATTGTTTGTTTGAATCGGCTATTTTGTTTCAGGACGATACTTGGCGTTGATGCTTTCATGAGTTTTGGTTTGGGGGATTATAGGACTCTTTGTGTTTGATTCGGTTCGCGTGCTGTGTTGCTAGCCTAGGAGTAGGATTGTGGATTCTGGGTGCCTGTTCTCTTAGGTTAGTTTCCATGCCGCCTGAACCATTGACGTTGGTGAGGAAGCGCCAGAGGTTGGAGTCAATGGGTTCTGTCTCGAGATGGAGGGGCTCGTCCTCGCACCATGGCCAGCGCGAGTTCAATCGCTGGGCGTCTACAGACTTTCGCAGACATACAGGTGAGCTTTAGCCTTCCTTTGAACTCTTCATCAGTTAGAACTATTTTACTGGAATGGTAAATTTGTATATTGGTGTTATCATTGATTAGATTTTGAGTTATCATGCTTTGAAGATATGTGAGTTCATGGGTAGTTTTTTGTGAGATTCTGATAAGTTATTCAGTTGAGGGAATTATTGACTTCCTACTTAATTTGAAAAAATGCATACTATTTTGCTAGTTTTGATTATGTGTTTTTCCCCTTCAATTATTTCTAAAGGTCATGGTAGGCAGGGTGGCTGGCTGTTTTCTGAAGAGTATGTTAATGGCTTTGCCCCACCTCACTTGGGTGACAAGATGCTGGAAGATGAGTGCAAACCATATCTTTCACGGGATGACAGGAAATATGTGCGAAACAGCAGGGAAAATCGAGGGTCTTTTAGCCAAGGATGCTGGAGAGGTTATTCTGCGGAAACTAGGAGTGGGTCTCCAAACACCTATGCAAGGCCACGAGAAATTAATAATTATCATTCTGACTTTGCCAACACAATGGATCAGCATCTCTCAAAAGACCAATATGATATAGGGGGTGTCGATGGGTATGGTGCATGCCAGAGATATGGCAAGCAAAACCAATTGGGCCCACTTGAGTGGAAAACCCCAAAGTGGGCTCGTTCCGGGAGCTTCTCTTCACGGGGTTTTGGTTTCAACAACTCAGTTAGCCCTAAAAGCATGGGAGCTGTAGATTCAAATGAAGCAAAAATGGGCTCACAGACAAAGAATGTGACACCTCTCCAGTCACCTTCGGGGAATGCTGCCACATGTGATCCTTCAGCTGCACCATCTGAAGAGACAGGTCCCCGGAAGAAGCCGCGGCTAAAATGGGGGGAAGGATTGGCTAAGTATGAGAAAAAGAAAGTTGATGTCCCTAATGAAGGTCTGAACAGAATTGTGTCCGTTTTCTGTTCCAGCAGTTCAAAACCAGCACCTGCTGATGGTTCAAACTTGCCTGACAAAAGCCCTAGAGTTACAGACAGTTCATCTCCTGCAACTCCTCCCTCCTTTGCTTGCAGTTCCTCACCAGGTAATTTGAAAAGTTTCTCATTTTTTAGAGATCAAGCTCGGTTGAATTATCATTGTTATATATTGTGTAACCTTATTGGTTGATACTTTCAGCAAAGGCTGTTGCACTGCATTTAAAAAAAATGAATCCCTCACATTTTTGTTGTCTAATGTGTGTATGTAGCCTGGTGCCTTCTTAGCTTCTTGGTAAGGTGCTATCAGTCGGTATGCTTTTATTAATTATTCTTAGGTTTTACACTGAACTGGTAGTGATAATTTATCACTATAACACAAAATATCCTAGAATCTTAGCCTCAATCAAAATTCATGTATAAGTTTCTACCATGTTTTTAGTGTGCATTCCTTTCTCTTTCAGTGTAGAATCTACCATGCCAGGGAGACATCTTTTTTAGTTCTTGAATGTCCTGATTAATTTAGTTTATGAGTATGTAGTATTTCAGCCTCATTTATCTACCATCTGTCTTTTAGGTTTAAATTTCTTATTCAAACTGTTCCCTTTTCTGTTACAGGATTGGAGGAGAAGTCATTTATCAAGGCAGCCAATAATAATTATGTCAGTAGTTTATGTATGTCGCCAGGTCCTAGTCATCAGGAGAGATTTCCTTTTGATCTAGAGAAGTTGGATGTAAGTTCAATTGCCAATTTAGGTCCAATTACTGAATTGTTACAGTTGGAGGATCCAAGTCCTGCAGACTGTAGTTTTGCGAGATCTACTGCGATGAGTAAGTTAGTTGTATGGAAAGGTGATATTTCAAAGGTATTGGAGATCACTGAGACTGAAATTGATATACTTGAAATTGAGCTCAAGTCACTCAAATCTGAGTCTGGTGGGAGATGTGTTTGTCCAGCAGCCTCTGGTTTGTTGCCTATGGAGAGCAACACAAAAGCTTGCCAAGAACAAGGTGTTATGATTCCTCGCCCTGTTCCCTTGCAAATTAATTCTTGTGGGGATACAATTTTGGAGGAGATAGCACTCTGCAATGGTGCATTGGAAGAAGTTCATGGTGATGTTAAAGATGATGATGTAGATAGTCCTGGAACTGCTACATCCAAGTTTGTAGAACCACTCAATGAACGGATAGGAAATTCGATTGAATCTCAAGGTGCAAACGCCGTAGTAAATAAGATTGGTATACCTACATGCATAGATGGCAATGTGTTTGGGATTAAAAATGACGATCCTGTTTCTAGGGATCCAAGTTTCTATGCTGAGAGAGAAAACATATTATGTAAGTTAATATTGGATTCCAATAAAGAATCTGCAGATCAAGCATCTGAAGTATTGAATAAGGTACTGCCAAGAAATCAATATGAGTTTGGTGTTTCTAAAGTTACCGGTGCCTTGGTTTGCGGTAATGTATCCTTGATTAGAGAAAAAATTGCAATGAGGAAGAACTTCTTAAGATTCAAGGAGGGCATTATAACCCTCCAGTTTAAAGTCCTTCGTCATTTGTGGAAGGAAGACTTGCATGTACCTTCTATAAAGAAGTACAGTTCAAAATCTCAGAGGAAAATTGTGCTAGGCTTGCCGGCGGCTCATAATGGGCGCCAGAAGCATCAGCTCTCCATCCGCCCTCGCCTTTTATCTCCTGGTAAGGAAAGCTTGGCATATGTTTCTAGCAAGACACCATTAGTAATTTATACCTGCTATTTTGATTGAATCCTTCTATATTATTTGTTTGTGAACAGCCATTGGTTTTTTAGGATAGTAAAGTCTGTGGTAAAGTATGAAGTCCCACATTGAATGAAAATAGAAAAAAAAGAAGAGGTACATATAAGTTGCATAATCAAACCTATCATAGTTTAGGAGTCTAACCCGATCTATATATGTTGCTCAATTCGAAATTCTGCAGATGGAAATCATGATTCATGGCTGCTGGTGAAAGTATATTGGTTGATTTGATACAGCATTCTGTTTGATTTTAAAACTGCATTCCTTGCATCAGTTATTTGTCCTATTGTTCTTACTGGTATATTATATTCATATTAACTCTTATGTTGAGAATTAGGATCTCTAATCTTGTTTGAGTGCATAGTATTATAACCTATTTAGTATTTAGTGAAGGCTTATGAGACAATTTTTGGTTAGTCAATAAATGGTCATACACGTGTTTGAGTGAAATTTATAAGATTCTCCTAAGGCCATGTATTCATTTCACCTTGGTGTTTGAAGATGGCAGATATATATCACACGTTTAAGAAGTTTATAACATTATGAATATTCCTCACCAGATATGGTTCCTTCACAGGATACATGTGAGAGTAAATGAATCCATTTCAATCTAACATTTATTTAGATTCTGAATGTTTCACGCTTTACTCAAAGGAGCTGTATATATTCATATTTTATGTTTCTCTCATTATCAATGAATTTCCTTGTATTTTTGTCTTGTAGTTTTCAGTTCAGTCGTATTTTTTTCCTGAAGAAAATAGGAGACATGAAAGCAGTATGAAGGGTTTGGCTAGTAATTTTAATTTTGTCTTGTGTTCCTTTGAATGTGTTGCAGCAAGAAAATCAAGCATGGTCCCTACAGCAGGAATAATGAATTTTATCAGCAAGATGCGTTTAGATTCCCAAATCGAGTTTTGTAGGGACGCTTTGAAGATGCCAGCATTAATTTTGGACAGGGAAGAGAAGACGGCTTCAAGGTTTGCCACTAGTAATGGGTTAGTTGAAGATCCATGTGCTGTTGAGAAAGAAAGGGCCATGATTAACCCTTGGACTCCTGAGGAAATAGAAATTTTCCTGGGCAAGCTAGCTATACTTGGTAAGGATTTCAGAAATATTGCTTCATTTCTCAACCACAAGACTACTGCGGACTGCGTTGAGTTTTACTACAAAAACCACAAATTTGATTATTTTAAGAAAGCAAAGAAGCTTGATGCCATGAAGCAAGGGAAATCTAGTACATACTTGAAGACATCGAGGAAAAAATGGAATAGTAAAATAAATGTTGCCTCCCTAGATATGTTGGGAACTGTTTCACTTATGGCAGCCGATGCTGACAGCAACGTGGTAAATCGGCATACTGAAAGGTTTCATTTGGGTGATTACAGTGACTCAAAAATTGATGGCATCTTGGGAAGGACTAGCAGTTTTTTTCTGTGCAATGAAAGGGACACTGCTGCCGCTGATGTTTTAGCTGGAATACGTGGTTCTATATCGTCAGAGGCTATGGGTTCATGCATCACAAGTTCTGTTGACCCTGGGGAGGGATATCATGATCGGAAGTACCAGAAGGTGGATTCGACTGTAAAACGGCCTTCAACACCTGATGTTACACAGGATGTGGATGGTGAAACCTGTTCAGATGATAGGTGTGGGGAGATAGATTCTGTTGATTGGACAGATGAAGAAAAGTCTATTTTTATACATGCTGTGTCATCCCACGGTAAGGATTTCCTGAAGATTTCACGATGTGTCAGAACAAGGTCCAGGGATCAGTGTAAAGTGTTCTTTAGTAAGGCTCGAAAGTTTCTAGGATTGGATTTGATACATCCTGGTCATGGTAATGGAGGTGATGATGATGATGAGAATGGAGGTGATGATGGAGATACTTGTTTTGTGGAGAGTGGCTCAGTTGTCTGTAGTGATAAGCCAGTCTCTCCTGTTAATATTATGAACCATGATGAATCAAGTCCTGTGAAGGCTGTGAAAAAGATCAAGAACTTCTCTGATGCTGTTGTGACTTCAGTTACTGAAGAATGTGAGATGGAAGATAGACCTGGTTCAGATAGTGACAGTAATAAGTATGCAATTGATGTCTCTCAGTTGGTGTGTGCCTCAACAAGTTCAGAAGGTGGAGGGGAGGAACCGGCAACTCAGCAGGTAGTCACTCAGTCAGTATGTGGTCCATCTGGTTGTGATCCTGTGCCTGATGATACTACTGGTGTATCTGAAATTTCTGTAGAGAGGTCAAGAAATGAAGTAGAGGGCCCAGAAAGTATATACTCTGTAAGCAGAGATGACTACCAGCAGAATCTTTCTGGAGTTCCTATACTCAATCGTGTGGAATCCTCTCCAATTCTCAGGGGCTACCCGTTGCAGATACCTCAGAAGAAGATTGGAGAATTGAGTTGTGTGCAGCTTCCTGATGTTCAAGGCCTCTCGGAATCTGAGAGAAACTTCTCTGTCCGGAATCTTGCACAGGGTTGCTTTCTTCAGAAATGTAACAGGTCTGTGGCCAAGCATCCTGTTCTGCTTCTAAACTTAGAACAAGCAAGTGATAAACCAAAATCCCATTCACAGAGTTTGTCAGATACAGAAAACCCATCCAGGAAAGGTGATGTGAAATTGTTTGGCAAGATACTCACAACGACACCTCTGCAACTGTCTAATTCTAATCCCAATCCCAAGGGGGATGAAAAGAAGACTGTCCATCATCCTAAGTTGAGCAGCAAGTCTTCATCTACTCTGAAATTCAATGGACACGACAGTATGAACAGAAACTCTGCTCTCTTAAAGTCTGACTGTAATAACTACTCGGGCCTGGAGAATATTCCCATGAGCTATGGATTGTTGGATGGGAATAAAACACAAAGTGGGTTGGTGAGTTTGGCTGATTCAGCTATTTTCCTGGCCAAGTATCCAGCTGCATTTGCCAACTATCGCATGGACGAGCAGACAGTTGAGAGAAGCAGTTTGAATAGAGTATTCCCTGTGAGGGGAATAAACAGCAGAAATGGAGTGGCCGATTACCACGTTTACAGAAGCGTTGATGTTGCACAGCCATTCACAGTAGATGTGAAGCAGCAAGCAGATATGTTGCTGAGAAGGAATGGTTCTATGCCGAGATTGCAGCAGCAACAAGGAAGAGGAATGGTTGTAGGTGTAGGAGTAGGACAGCCAATACAAATGACTGGTATAACAGATCCCGTCGCAGCCTTCAAAATGCACTATGCCAAAACAGGCCAGTACGGTAAGGGGGACATTGGCAACAGGTAGTTAGGGCTTCCTTAAGGAGGGCCCTCAGTCTAGCATAGTTTTTTTTTGTATTTGTCCAGTTAGATGGCGATAGATTCTGTTTTTGATAGATTATGTTTTTGGAGTCTTCTTTCCGGTAGAAATTATCTGAAGGTGCTTATAATAGTAAAGCAGCTGCATTTTGTATTTCTCTTACGTTTTTCTGTTGAATCTTGATTGAAGTACAGGAATAATCTGCTCAAGTTGGGGTAGATTTCATGAATCTTGATTTCCCTCCACGATTGTCATTGGCTGGTCTTGGGTTGTTTTTCTCTCAGAAGAAAACAAATCTGGGATCAGTTCGTTCTCGTGCCCAAATGTCACACGACATGCTCCACTTTACGTCTATTTTTCTTTTTCTTCAAGATCGTCAAGCTTTTAATGTATATACCCTGAACAACCGAGCCTCATTTCTATGGCACCTTGGACGATTGGGTCACAACTGGTACTTGCTAATTGAAGCTTGTCTCTTTGGTCTCTTGCTGTGTTCGGAGGATTGCTGGAAGAGGGGCAATGATTTTAATGACCTGCAAAAGACCATAAAATAAGCTCTTTTTCAAAAATACCTTGTAAATAAGGATATAAATGTATAAATAATCCTGAAGGGCATGCCCGCAAAACAGAGAATGTTTTCTTTACTCTTACATAGACGAATGCAGAGCCAAGTTATATTTTCGTTCCTAACAAGCTACAAGTCATAATTTCTACACCAAAAAACTGCTCAGGTTTCTGTGATTTCTTAGATATTTGGTACATCCTTGAAGAGAACATCATAACACAGCTTATAGAAAAATAAAACATCAAAAGGGACAAAAGAATTTACATCAAAAGGATAGTTATGTTTGGCATGAATATTACTTTTTAAGTGCGAGTTTATTTTCTAAGTTTGGGAAGTTCAAATATAACAGATTTCTTGAATTCTGACCCCAACATGACATTAGCATACATTTATATCTGCCTCAATCCTTCAACCTAAGTTTTAGTCTTTAGAGCCTGTTTTGTAATAAACTTGCAACCCTGCAAGTGTTCTCTCACAAAAATGTAGTTTCTCTAAACCTGCTTTCATGTGATAGATGAGCCTCTGCTAATCCGGTGGAATTCAATTCCACCTTGTCCTGAATCTTAGCCTTGACATTGTCAATCGTATCCGAGCTCTCCACCTCCAGAGTAATCGTCTTGCCAGTTAGGGTCTTGACAAATATCTGCATCCCTCCCCTCAATTGCGGAACAAGGTGGAGTGTAGACTCCTGGATGTTGTAATCGGCCAGAGTCCAACCGACCATCCTCCAACTGCTTTCCAGCGAAGATGAGCCTCTGCTGGTCCGGGGGAATTCCTTCTGGATGTTGTAGTCGGCCAAGGTCCGGCCATCCTCCAGCTGCTTTAGGAATAGGTGTAAACATTTTCTTTTGTTGAATCTTGATTGGAGTACAGGAATAATCAGCTCAAGTTGGGTATAGATTTCATGAATGTTTATTTTCCTCCAGGATTGTCATTGGCTGGTCTTGAGTTGTTTTTCTTTCAGAAGAAAACAAATCTGGAATCAGTTCCGTGTCCATAACTAATAACAATATTATGCACAACTCAACCTTTTGACTTTCAAATGGTACTTGTCACAAGCACTCTTTTGTGAGCAATTTAGTCTTTACAGATGCGAATAGATATGCGTTCTTGACTTTGAAGTCATAATTTCAACATTCTCGTGCCTAAGTGTCACATGACATGGCTAACTTGTGGCTATTTTTCTTTTTCTTCAAGATTGTCATGCTCTTTATGCATACCCTGAACAGCCTAGCCTCCCTCACTTCTATGACACCTTGGACAATTGGGTCACAACTGCTACTTGCTAATTGAAGCTTGTCTCTTTGGTCTCTTGCTGTGTTTGGAGGATTGCTGGAAGAGGGGCAGTGATTTTAATGGCCTGCAAGAGACCATAGAATAAGATCTTCACCAAATTCCTTGTAAATAAAGCTATAATGCTGGACTGACGCACCAAAGGCAATTTTAACAGCAAAACAGAGAAGGTTTTCTTTACTCTTACATGACTAATGGACAGCCCTGTTTATTTTTCTTTCATAACAAGCTATAACTCGTAATTTGTACAACAAAAAAAACTGCCCAGGTTTCTGTGCTTTCTTAGGTATTTCAGATTTGGTACATCTTTGAAGAGAACATCAAAAAGATCTTCTTCGTATATAAAGACAATCAAAATAGGTAACAAGAAGTATTTTATATTTCACGAAGAACTCAAGTATAATTTCTGTTCTTACACTAACCTCATTTGTGATTGGGTGAGAAAGGAGCAATTGATGTGCATGTAGGTAGTAGCCGCAGTCCCCAGGTACAGGTTTTGTAGGTTTTTGATACCCTCTACATAGAGCAGAACAAACCACTACTTCAGCATGAAAGTCATTTATATTTTTGTCTAGCAGCATCTGATTTGTCAAGAACAGCCATGTGAATGATACAGGTGAATGACTCATGCGTCATGATACAGAGTCTCCTCTTCTTTCTCATTTTCCTGTATCCTGAATGCTAAGGATTTCATAATTATGTGATCTATTATTTGGACCTATAATGTAAACTGCAAGAGTAGATTACATGACTCACTATGACGTGACCTGAATAAATGTGCTTAATTTATAAGAACCTCCCAACCCGGAAATAAGCTAGAGGAGTCAAGGTTAGTGAACAAGATAAAAGTAAGCTCCCATTACGGAATTCCCAATTGTCCAAATAAATGTAGTTCTCTATGGTTTGCTGAGCATTTCTACTGGAAATTAGATGCATGAGGCACATCGAGGACAAACAAACTTTTCACCCATGTTGGCATTTGTTCGATCACTGTTACATAGGTCAATCTTACTTTCCGAGGAAATGCAGCATCGAGAATTATTATGTAAAATACGTAGATGCATTCGCTATCATGTTACAATTTACTACTTGCATGCAAACAACCAATTAGAAATCTTTAGCCATAAAGTTAGATTTTGCATGCTATAACAGGAAACATTTCTATAGTCATTCCACGAGTTTAGGCTTTTAGAGCTACCATGTTGACTACTCTTGCTTTGTATCCATTAATCAAGGACAAATTTCTCATATTTATATAAACTCGGTACTTAAAAATAAGGACAGAATAGCACAAGAAAGGACAAGAAATCTTCATTATTAAAAACACCATACCCGTCTTGTGCAAGACTTTCATCTACTAATTCAGAGTCAAAGTACTTTGGTTGGCCACCAGCAACATAAAGAGGATCACCTGCTAAGCAGCAAAACTGATATGTTATATCCGCTGGAATAGATTATTTGATCGGAGAACTTATATGGAGGGATCGGTTGGATCAACCCATTAACCAAATAATTATGTGATCAAACTTTAAATTTCTTGTGAACTACATTTGCCCAAAGGGAAACTTCTCCCCCAATTCTCACTCAATAATTCTGGTTTGCCTAAGATGCAATTGGCTTTTAATAATGAAGATATTCGGTCAACTGTTCCAATGATAACATCCTTTATGCATATAATTCCAATTATTTCTTCCATTTCTCAGTAATTATCTTATATTTCCCCCCGTTAATACTTATAAACAATGGGCATGTCCAAATACACATCTGAACTTCTCCTGTCCAAATAAAGAAACATTTCCATTCTGCAAGGGTAATACTTAACCTATCACTACTCAAACTTCAAAAAAAAACACTAAGAACCATAAGAGTTAATATTAAACTATGCCAACCGAAAGATGTCCTATGCATGCAAGATGAATGTGGATTTGCTGTGACATTTCAGTTCGACAAGGGTGAGACTCAACCTATGACTGTTCAAAGTTCAAACTGCAATAAACAAAGAAACCATAAAATTGTTAAAAACAAACTTTACCCAACAGAGGATGTCCAATGTATGCAAGATGAATGCGGATTTGGTGTGGCCTGCCTGACTGAATCTCAACCTTTGTTGAACATGAGAAGGATCAGATAAAATCTAAGGGTATCAACTGACAACCATAAGTCGAGCCAGTTATTGCACTACCATTAGTATCAAGGGATGCCTTCATCACTAAATTATGTCGCAGAAGTAAAACTTGATAACATGATGATGTAAGATATAAGATAGTCACAGATGGATAAGGAGACATGATGAACCAATATGCCTAAGAACGTACCTGGACCAATGTGCAATTTCCTTGTTTGTCTCTCTCGAGAACATCAACTTTGCTTAGAGCTGGTTTCCCTGGTAAAAATTACCACAAAGTATGATTGGATATGTTATGCAGCAAAAAGCTAATATAGCTGTGACATTATATGATTATACAATGAACAATCAATAAAAGAGGTGATTGGAAAAGGCATAATGGAAACATTTGACGACATACTATTGTCACATTATCTTTTGAATGCCTGGGGCATCAACTAGATCAAACTTTAACAAAATAAAAATAAAGTGGATATAAACCTGAAGGAGAAGCAACAAACAGCCCCTTAGCCACCCCTGGATATTTAACTGTTCCAATTGGCTGCTCAATAATGACCTGTAATGTGCAAGTGGCTATTACCAACATAAGCAAATGAGCATGAAGATAATGGAATTAAGGAGAAGCAAGACGTCAATTTGTGGCTAGACAGACACTGACACTTTGTGATGTCAAGGAAAGATGAGAGGAATGTTCGCAGTTGCAACCAAACGTTCACACCAACATTTTGCATTCTCAATAAGCTATCATTGTATAGGTTTCTGTCAAGGAAAGTTATTAGATTCAGTATGTCCTGAAATACTATTGTACATTACTGATATCTTATGCAGCCTAATTACATGGTGACTGTTTAAGTGATTCAGCTAATAATTGCATACACTGTTACTTTCCTATCTGCAGAATTTCCAAGGAATAGAGACACTTATATTAGTTGGTTACATGTCGTCCTCTTAATATCATCCTCCAGATGGTGAAGCAACTAAAGCATATCATACAATGACTTCAGTGACATAGTACTAAAGTTTATGTTAGGGTCCCTTGTTAGAATAAACATTTAATAACGGACATAATACTCTTCACATAAGAATGACGTTTGAATAATTTAAATATAAAAATATTTAGGCCTAGTGTAAAGTGATCCATAAACATAGGGATAGGGTATAGATCCTTTTGCAGTTATCACCTTAGTGCATGCATAAGCCATACCGAAGATGTAAAAATTCAAATGAAGTACATGAAGAAAAGGGGAATAGTCATTGGTCATTTTTTAGTGTTACCTTATCTTCATTAATGATCCCATGCGCTAGTGCCCGGTATAACTTTGAAATTTTCCTCGCTGTGACAAGTTCCATGTTTGTATTTCTGTAAACATGGTGATTGTACATTTATCAGCAAACCATTTTATTCTGAATAAAACTCAAAAGCATCATGCATAATGGTATTACTTGGTTATCATTCCTGTTTTGTTGACCAACAGAGATCAGAGTCCCTAAACAATCTAGTTGAACTAAAGAAGATTGGAATCCTGACTGTTAATCATTTATTCATAACGACAATGATGCTCTTTGACAGGTTAATTAAATGACTGACAACAAGACCAATCTTCCACTCAAGACCAATCTTCCATTCGCAGGATATCAGCATCTATCCAATAGATAACCAGATCTCACAATTAGGAAGCAATTACTATAGGCTGGACAGAGAGAGAAATGAGTAATTGCATTCAAAAGTTTAAAGGGCTTTTAGCTGATAACTTGACTTATATAAAACATAGCTCTGAAACCTAAAATATGCTCACTAGCCCTAAGCGAAGTCCCATAACTGGATATTTCATGGTTGTATAACATCAATGCTAATTAGCTTCAAGGGAAAAGGCAATTGCTAAATAGATAAGCAATTTTTGTCTCATTGTGATCTTGGTAAATAAAAGATGTTAGGCGGATGCAAGTGGTTTGTTTTTTCCTTACCTGTTGTCGCTGATAAGAGATGTCCCGTCAGCAAAATATGCTGAAATGCGAGTTTTAGCCAACATTGTCTTTGCACAAAGTAATATTCCTAGAATCAGTAAATAAAACAGTAAAGTAACATAACATAACATAATGGAGATTAACCAATACTAAATTATTGTTCGGTAAATCCAAAATTTAATAAAAAGAAAGAAAAGTCGAACTAAGTTAGGAAGGCATGGAAAGAACACAGTGGCTAGAAAATTATGTGTCTGTCAAGATCAATGTCCTAAGATGTGGAAGCTTCTAATATACATAAATAGATTGAGATTCATTTTGCCTCAACATTTTTGTCATGTTTAAATGATTACTATATATTTAAGGCACATCTTCACTGTCTATGATAGTTTAGCTGGCATCTGCCATCATTCCTTACTATGTTCAGTTGATTTGTATTGTCAGAAAAACAACTTTGGCTCGCATGTACAAATTGCTCTCTAAGTGTTGCAATAATAAAACAGTGAAGTTTTGCTTATTAATAGTTACTTAGTATCAAAATGCAGGGCTAACCTGATGTGCCCCGTCCCAGGCGATGAACAGGAGCTGGATGTGATTCATGCTGCACTAAGTGTACATTCTTGCTAGCCCGCCATTGGAGCTGTGTTAAAACAGTTCGTTGCTGGAATAATCCTCCAGGTAAAACTTGTAATCCAGAAGGCTTGTTCAATGCAATCTAAATAAATTATCATAAATTCGTATAAGCCGAAATTCACAAAGCTCACAGTACATGAAAAAGAGCAACTTTACACTCCAGGAAAATTAAAGTCATATTAACTTCTCTTGTTTTCTTCATTTGTTTCTTGAAAACCCAAGTACTTATTATGAAAGGATATACAATAAGTGTCTGAAACATTTATCATATTCTACACATTGTCAGAACGTGTTTTTTATCAGAATGTTAGCATGCTGAAAATGCCAATAAGATGAATTCACTCACCTAGGAAATTTTGAAAAGCAAAATTGACTAGAAGTAAGTATTACCATGAACTTCTTTTGACAAAACAAGTAATTTTAGACATGTAATACAGGAAAGGAATGGGGCATCTTGAAAAGAAAAAAAAAATCATTTTGAGGTCATTTACCATATCATCATCTTCATACAGAACTTCAAGCCTGTAAGGAGCATCAGGCTCTTCCCAAGGTAGCCTATGATAGGCTAGTTGCAAACCAAGTCTGTAAAATAGCTCAATGGATTCAGAGTACTCACAAAAACAAAGCAAAGAATGTGATATTGATCAACGACAAACTAGATTAATAACCTGAGCTTCGTATTAGGATCTGTAACAATTTCACCATCAATTGTTATCTGCAACCAACAGATCCAAGCATTATGTGTAATCATACAAATTGTCTCTAAACCTCCAAAACTCCAATATCTTTTGAATAGTCAAACCTGCCCGTTTTGGATTCTCTGCAGCCAACTGCTCAATAATCAGTAACAAAAAAAATGCAATCCTTCCGTATATTCCAACATTTGCTTAAAAAAGAATAGTTCTATCATGTCTCTTTCATCAAATTTCAAACAATGAATAAAAGGCGTAATAATAATTTCTGTGAGCTTCAAAGCAACCAAACAAGCACAGAAAACGCAAATGAAGAAGAAGATCGTATTCTTACCCTTGAAGAGGAGCCGAGTTCTTGTATTTGCCAGAATAAAACTCGATCAGTGTCAATCCTGCAAACATCAAACCCTAAGCACACTCATCAACAGTTCGAATCGGAACAAACAGTAATAAAATTGAAAGTAACAACTACGTTTGGTTGCCGAGAAAACGATCGATCGGTCTATGCTAAGAAATCACGTAAAGTGAAATCCCAAAACAAGGAGGATTTGGATTTTCTGAGCAACCAAACAGAGTGGAGTGGGTAATGGGACTAGGAATGAAATGAAGTGAGGTTGGAGAGGACCGGAATCGGAGAGACGAACGACGTCGTTGTAGAACAAGCCGTCGTTGAAATCGGGCCACGGCGACCCGAATGTAAGAGACGGCGAAGCATTCGCCATTGAACCTCCGCGAGCTTTGGCTACACTGTCTGGTTATGTCTTTCCTCCAGTCTGTACTTCACAGGGTTCTGTCGCCTTAAGGATGACACAATTTCCAGTCCCCGACCGGGACCGGATGCCCGTCCTATGTATGGGTGTAAGTGAGTCGAATCAAACTTCATTTTGACAGAGCTCGACTAGGCTCGTGAAAAAAAGTGTTCAGCTCAAGTTCAGTTCAAAATAAAATAGATAAACTCGAACCGGGTTAAATTGCTTAAGTTTCAATAAAAATATTTATTAAAAATTAAATAAATAATAAACAAACCAGCTTGAGATTGGCTCAACTTTATTCGGCTCACGTAATTCCATTATAAATATTTATCATAAACTAAAGAATATATAATTAATTAAATATTAAAGAGTTTGCGAGCATATCAAGTCTTGAAAGGTTAGGCTCGAGCACGACTCGTGTGTTATACGAGCCCAATCTTCGACTCGAACTCGATTATAACAAGTATGAACCGAATCGAGCTCGAGCGGCTAATTACAAGCTCAACTCGTTTATTACACTACGGATGAAGACACCCCAATGCATTATCAATTTTTTTTCTCAAATATGTTCCCATACTAAAAAATGTAATGCTCAATCTGATTTTATAGTTATCAATATTTTATTTTTAAAAAAATATTTCTTTCCGTTAAATTTGTAATACTCTCTTATTTCATAAATCACCATTGGCCTCATCATATAATGAAGAGAAAATTGCAAAAAGTCTCTCTTCACTATGTTTTTTTTTGCAAAAACTCTATTTTCATTGTATTTTTGCAAAAACTCTCCTTCATTCATGTTCAAATTTGCACCGTCTGTGCAAATCCGTGAAAATTAACGGGAATGTCACTTAAGTGTTGGACGTTTAAGTTAGCACGTTTAGGGGTGGGCATGGGTCAAAAATCAAGCCAAATCGGTCAAGAATCGGATCGAACTGGACTCAACGGTTCTCCATTTTAAGAACCAGAACCAGAACCGTTACCCACGGTTCCCAGTTCTCTGGTCCCGGTTCCAGTTTGTTTGGATGCGGTCTTCGATTCCGTTATCAAAGTGCCCACCCCTAAGCACGTTTGAGTTAACACTTAAGTGACACTTCCATTAATTTTCACGAATTTGCATAGACAGTGCAAGATTAAACATGAGTAAGAGAGAGTTTTTGCAAAAATGAACACGAGTGAAGGAGAATTTTTGCAAAAATACAGTGAAAAAAGAGTGCAAAAAAATACAAAATAAAGGGGAAACTTTTTGCAATTTTCCTGTAATGAATGAAATTGCTGAAGCCCCGTTAAGAGGACAAATAGGCAAAAAAACTCACAATTGCACTAATAAGCCAATAGCTGTTACAACATCTTATAATTTATGTCCAAAAGGACACTTTTCCAGAGTATGCAACAAAGAAAATAGAAAAGGCAGAGTTTTTATATTTAAATGGGGTTACAAAAATTACATGCTTGGTTGAATTCAGATCGGGATTGAGTCAGAGCTGTTATCGCCGTTGGTAACCAGCTTCCTTTCTGCCTGAAGTGATCGACACAATGATTCAAGCTTTTCTTTCTGATTCTTGGTTTTCTCCAGTTGCCTCTTCATGCGCTCGCGCTAAACAAAGAAAGGAAGATCCAAATCACTCCAATTATAAATTCACTCGGAAGCCATTTCAAGGACGTAAGTGAGTAAATCTTATTTTGGAAGTTGAACACAAGAATAATTTACAGGCGCGCAAGGAAATAATAAAACTTTACCTCCTCAACGAGTTCTTTAAGAGTAATATCTGATTTCTCGGATTTGCCCTTCAAGAACATGTTTTCCTTCTTGAGCTCCTTTACTGATTTCGTCATCTAGTTATCGTACACATTATTTGAAAGGCAACAAATTTAATAATGCGCATTAGAAAAAGGAAAGGTCTGCATCGGAGAAATAAAATGAAACTGGATGGTAAGATGATAGAAGTTAAGCCCACTACCTTCTTGATCTCTTGCTTAAAGGTTACAAATACTTCATTGCTTTTCAATAATGCATCCTGCGTAATCAATAAGCAGTTAATCGAGCAAGCTTGACAAGATAGTGACTGGCATAGTTATGTAGAAAATATTATCCACATACCTTGAATCATCAAATCTATCACATGTATATTTGATGATCTGCTAATTGAGTTTGATTTGTAATAATTTTAAAACTGAAACATAACATGGGAGGGAGTTGACCTGAAACTGTTGGAACTTTTCTCCATCTGCTGTTAACTGTGAGCGTAAATTCTTTTCGGTTGCCAATAACTGTGAAACCTGTTCTTCGTAGAGCTTCATTTGAGACTGCTCCTGGACCAACTTCTCTTCATGCTGCTTCATTTTCAGATCAGCAATCTGAAGTTCTAGTGATTTCTGCTTTAACTGTAAATGTAAATTCAACACCACAAAATCTAAGCCATTATAAAAAAACAGAAAACATATGTATTCTATGAAAAAAAATGCAATTGATAAGACATACCTGCTGTTCATGTTGCTGTTCAGAAAGAGTATACTGGTCGATAAATTGCTTCAATTTAGTTCTTAACCTGAACTCGAATAATGATTAAACCCATGAAATATACAACTAGAGAAGATCTTATCTTTTAACAATTTAACATTGATAAATGGTGTAGTTGTAAGTCATAAAATATCTTTTTACATGACAAAGAAATGCTGAACCATTTATGAGGAGTTCTATTGGTTGATTAGATAGAAACTGTGTATAAGCAAAAAGTGCATTTCTTCATATTTAAGTGAAATGAAATTAACTAGACTATCAACATTAACAATAAAATAGTTCTCATGCCTGTGATGTTGCAATTACGACTTATAGTTGATTAGAAACCAGAACGATTGTGCAGTTCCTCTTCAATCTCCATGAACTTACATTTCATTCTCTCTTAGCTGAGCAAGAGATTCGTCCTTTTGCTCTTCTAGCTTATTACTTACATCCTATCACAGAAAGATACGAGAAAAATGAATTACATACCACAGTGGATATAACAAGTAAACAACATTGCTTGTTGCGTGATAAAAAAGATGTCACATTCATCATGCCCTAATAATTTAAGCATATCCCTAACAAGGCAACAATAATAAACCTTGATTGCATCTTGGAACCTCGCCGATAAATCTAATCTCAAGTTTTGCCCTTCTGACGATACCTTCTTGCACTCATCCTGTAGAAGAATAAGGAACCGATCAACACCTCATCAAATATTTACTGTGCAACTATAGTGATGACTAGATTCAGCAAGGATCCATAGAATACATTATCGTAGAATATAAGGTGGTCTACTGCATTGAATTTATTCATTGGAAGATTTAATCATTTCAAACACATCATTGATGTCATACAATTGAACGAGAGGTTATTAGAGCCTTTGAAATGATTAAATCTTCCAATGAATAAACTCAAGATTAGGACGTTTTACTGGATTACAGTTTCCCCTGTTACTCTTATTCTTCTCTCTCTGTCATTTGGATTCAGAAAATATAAGTCATTTAAGATGTGCACACTTCAGCATCTATCTGGTTATTCCTAAAAGAGAGTATAGATAAAGTTTATAGTCCATTCAGGAAAAGGTTTTGCATGGGCAATTCACAAGTCATGACCAGCATCAACAACCCAACATGTTTGTGAAGAGTAACCCTTTTATCAAAAAACAATTATAGAATAAATGCACAAACAAATGTAGCGTGTAAAGGCAACTATACCATTAGCATTTTGTTCTGACGTTGCAACTCCCTGCACAATGACTCAAGTTTGTCTCGAATGGAAATTGCTACAAAAGGGAAAAACATACTTATATTTTTATATTATCAAAAGGAATTCGTGCAAGTAAACATTACTCCATAAGACACAGTGCAGCTATAATGTCGTGGTGATATAAAAGATTAAAATGAAAAATTGCATAAGCCATTAATTATCAACAGAAGATAAGAATTGCATATTTACATCTAAAAAAACTTTATTGGGAGAAACTCATGAATGTAAAAATGAAAATCGGTCCATCCAATCCTATTCTGACAGTTTTGAACCTCCAACTTACCAGAATCTCTTTCAGCAAGCACTTGTTGATACCTCAAAGTAAACTCTAGGAACTCATTTTCTGATTTGAAAGTCCGCTTTGAGTTCTTACGTTTCGTTTCAGAGGTTTCCTGAGGTAATAAAATATGATGCAATAACATGAGTACATTTTTTTAACCAAGACAGACATTACTAGTGTGTCTTAACTTCACTGGAAACATCTAGAAGGAATCACACAGTCCCAGCCCAATATGTTATTAAGCACGTCAGCAGCTGCTAGGATACGTTTAGAAAAGGCGGGAAGAATAACAAAGAAAAATAGAGTTGTATGTACGGTAATATGCATCTGAATATCTTTATCAAAATGAAGTGATATTAATTACTTGTTTGTTGTTGTTCGGGGAATGAACACTTTCTGAGGAAGATGTGTCCTTGATATGGGTTAGTTGTGAGTCTGAGCCCCCTTGAATAGCTGTTAAAGTGATGAAAAATGAAAGGGCAATTAACTGATGAAAAAAAAAGTTAAAGAAACAAAGGGCTACAACAAATCTTAATGTTGAAGGGAATTTCACAGATAGTGAACCATTGTGCAATGCATTACCAACAAACTCACCTAAAGGCAGCTTATTTATAAATTCATTTCAGTATCAGTAAATACAGATTAACTCACCCCCAAAATATAAGAAATACAAAATTTGAATCCGAGGTAAAGATTGTTACATACGTGTTTCTGAAATTTGACATTTCTTTGTTACAGATTCTTTTACCTCGCTGCATCCAGGTAGCACGACTGAAGCCTCTGAGAGTGGACCAACAGAATCAGGCATAACTGCTGCACCCTCTGACTGTTCCACTGAATCATCAGAACCATCCTTCTCAGATAATGGAACAGGAAAAGTTTTCGGTTTCTCAGTCTTCTCTGCCACACCCTTGTTCAAATGAGGCTTATCTGCTGCTTCCTCATGAGTCGGTTCATCTGAATGATGAACTTCAGATAAATTATCCTCGGAAGCAGATGATGGTTTCTCTAGTTCACAACTTAGTGTTGGAGGAGATAAAGGTTCTGGGGAACTATCAACAAACCCATCAGGCAATGTATCCACTTCAGGTAGCTGATTCAAACCCGTATCCTCCATTTTCCCTACACTCTCAACAAGCATGCAAAATATTAAGTATGGTGAAATTTGGTGGGTCAATGCCCTCCTAAAATTTATCCACAATTAAAAAACGACTATTTTGATTACAAGCCAGCTAGTGATGTTAATATCAACCCATTATGCCCCTCTACATGGTAAAAACATTGCATTTTCCCAAAGCTTATAGCTCTAGGAGTTGCAACTAATCATTTTATGAGTTCACACATCCAAATAATGGGGAACAGAACAAAATAACAACATAGAAAGTACATTTTTGAATTTCTTTCCATTTATGCCTGAATAACAAGTTCAGTAAGAATTCAAGCCAAACATAACATAGCATTCTCAAAACAAATTTAACAAACAAACACTTGCTCAGAGTTGAGAGCAAATAGCTCCTTCATCCTAGCTGCTCAAATTAATTGCAAATTCATATTATCTTGAAGAACTGAGAACCCTAACACACAGCCACAAACTAGAATCTAGTAATCACAAAATCCTCAGCATAAACATCAAATGCATAAATGGAGAGCAAACAATGGGCGATCTGAGCATGTGAAGTAGGGCACTGAACGAAGAGTCAAGTGTAGATACGATCGGAGGAAATGAACTGAGAGAGGTAGAGAGCTTACCGAGAAGAGAGACGATGAATTTGAGAAGAAGTCAAAATGGAAGTGTAATATGTGAGTGGGTAATCAGATTTTGTGGTTGCTCTCACTTTAAAGGCAACAAAGAAGCGTGCCTGTCTCTTCCTTTAATGCATGTCTCTGCTCTTTTGTATTTCCTTTTTGTTAATACCCACATACACCGTAGTCTAAAGGAGTCGAATCCAGGCTTAATTTAGAAATTTGAGACTTCATTTAGAGTCGAGCCTTTAATTTAAGAAGATTCAATTTACGAAAAAATGTTTGGCTCGAGGTCAAAACAAGTTTATGCGATTAAACTCGGGTTTGGCAAGAAATTAACTTGATTTGTTTAATTTTCAATACAAGTAAATGAGCCAACATAAGATGAACTCGTCTAATTTCATAAAAATACATCAATAAAATTATATAATTAATTAAATATTAAACGAGCTGACTCGCAAGTCTATCCATTCTTTAAAAGTTATACTCGAACTAGGATAATAATTTGAGTTTATATTATTGGATAATAATTTTTTATTTCAAAAGAAACCCCATTTTTGTAGTTGAGGAGGTTTATGTATGCTCCAAGTAACTCCCTCAACCTAACTCAAAATAGTTAAATCCAAATGAATTTTGAGCGCACCAACCAGCCATCACATAGACAAAAGGTCTTTACCATATTCTATCAAATCCATAATTGTTAAGATAGGGCAGACAAAGCAAGCACACTATACCACTTGAATTTGATTAGTCAGTTAATGTTCAAAGATGCATTGGTCAGGGCCGTCAGCTTCACACAATTTTTTTATCAACGATAAGAGAGTTTTTAAATAGAGAGGAGATTGAGATCCCGAAAAGGAAGCTGAAATCTCAAAGTACAGAGAGAAAAGCAAGCCCAAAGATAAAACAAGAAAAAAAGACAAAGAACACTGTTAGGTTGTAGTCAAAGAAACCATATCACGGTTACGAGCGTCTTCTTCGTTCATGAGGCTGAATTCGAGCTAAGATATCTTCTTCTTTGCCAGCTTCACACAGTTAATTAACAGTTACAGTTTTGCCATCATAAAGAAGAGACCAGCAAAGTACAGTTGGGTATGAGGGGAGATTCATGAATCCACCACCTTCAACAACCCAAAATTCTCCTATTTTCATATGATTTTGAAAATTTAAACACATATACAGGTTTTGTACTCTTTCTGGTCAAGGTTGGGAGTGCTGGTGAGGGGTGAGAATATCCTAAAATGTCTCACCACAGACAACTCCATGCAGTTCTGATATTTCCTTTAAGAGAAGAAGAAACCAATGCTTTCCATCCTCCTCTTCTTTAAAACCTAAATTGCCTATTTGCAGTTCAATTCTTTTAATACAGGGAAAAACATTGGTGGTAACGCTGGATCTTCAAACCTTCGAGCACGAGGCTAGGCATGGAATCAATCATATGGCTCCTGAGAGGAAAAATAATCAGTGGTCAGTGGCCATATTGTGTTTACTGACATCTATCAAGATATATCGATCCCTCGTAACACAAATCAAAGCAGTTGCCATCAAGTAAACATACAGAAATATAAAACTCTCATTTCTCAAATATTTTCAGTGCACTGACCATTGCCAACTTCATCAATGAGCGTAACATTTTATGCGTGTTTTAAAACAAGTGCCCATAACTCTATATCTGCATATGACCATGTTAAAGATTAAATTTAAGGGAGGTCTTGATGTTTTTTGCCACCCTAATGGCTAATGATACTGTAACTAACTTCGTTCAAAAATAAGTATCCCATTTCCAATAACATCTTTCCATTAGTTAGTTAGTTATTAGCACGTAAGCATCTAAGCAAGCGGGGGTGATGGGGAAGTGGAGCCACGAACTCCACATAACCACATCATAACATGTAGTGCCACCGACTGGATGGCGCAAAGCAAATAGGTACTGAACATGTTAGCCCCTTATCCATAATTGTCCAAATCAAAAGATAGAAGCTGATACCTTGACATTGTTTACCCGGGCAAGGTCCATTTCCGTCAACTCAGTCTGAGTCTGCAGGGTTACATGTGCGTCTAGCCGATCGCGGTTGACGAGGAAATGAGAAGGGGCCACCAGACAGTTTGTTAGGAGTCTTCCTGTTAGGTCCAGCTGATAACATGACAAAAATGAAGATTACATCAGCTTATTGAATGAATATCAGCTTCCTCCGAGAACAATTGGAAATACTTTCGACTATCTGATGATCGTGTGTGTGCAAGCGCAAGCCTTTCAAGGATGAACTTATATTTTCCATCCATCAATATATGATGATAGTGGCCATTTAAAAAGAAGACCAAGGCAAGGAGGAAAAACATTTATGTCATGGTGAAATTGGTATAGTGCACAAAACTAGTCAACCAGAAACTTTGAAGGCAGATACTACTTAGCAGAATATTATAGGAACCAGTACAGAATTCATGTACATCTTTTAGCCGAGAAGATGGATAAATGCAGCCCCATAGTTAAGATGCAATGTGTGGAGATTGTCTGATTTACACTATATCTACCGAAAACTATCCAAACTGCCTTTAAACAATACCTAGGGGTGTAACTTAAACTAGAGACCAATAAAGAGCTGAAGGGTATATGACAATGGAGAGTACTTTAAGAAGGACTATACTTATTTAACAAACTGTAGCCCTTTAAAAATGGTACAGCAAAATGAGCAAATTTCTGGAAATTAAAAGGGGCAGAAGAACTTGTGCATATACTTGGAGGACAACAGATCAAGGCTGGGGAAGGAAAGGAGGAGAGAAACCTTGACAAGAAACCAATAGTAAGGATGGGTTCAACAAAGAGAGGAAACTGCACCTGCAAGAAAAAAGTCAAATCTTCTACTTAATATATACTATATTATCACGATAGAGGATGAGGTTGGTCCCTTGGTACACATTCACCTTCCTAAATTTTAAATGGGTCCCAATTTATTCCAAAAGTTCCCGCCTTTGTTATAGTCTTGAACCTAAGAGAATTTCATTTAATGTCAACGGGTCTCTTCTTTTTTATCCTCTTCCATTTCTACCAAACAAAACAAAAACTAACAAACACGCAGTGGTAATAGCCACATGCTATAAGAACCCAGCTCCGTGAAAGGATAAACAGCAACTATTTAGTTGTACTATGACACTTCACTACATTTATAAGGGGG
>JAYMTP010001314.1:0-24844 GCA_036897365.1 Geranium brycei | reverse complement strand
ATGGGAAGCTTGATACACTGGAGAGTCGTCTTGAGCTGCTTGAGGTCCAAGTCAGTACTGCATCAGCCAACCCTTCCCTTTTTAGTACATGATGTTCTATGTATCATATATCATTATGTAAAATTTTTAAGACATGAGCATCTTCTTGTCCTTTTGGCTTTGTTTTGTGGTAATGTAACCATATTTGAATTTGATTAATGCATTCTTGTCTTTTCATGTTCACATGTTTGTCTAATTCTTCTATTCAAAATTTCTAGTTTAGCTCATTAAGAAAAATTCTAACGAAAGTTAATTGTGTTCATATGTTTGTCTAGAAGACCGTTTTGAATAAATTTCATTTCAGTTGACATCGATATTTATACAGGGAGACAAAATTTTCCCTTCACTGAGCTACTATAGCTAATATTCTTGGCCTGTTCAAGTTCTTGTATTTCCATCTCGACAGAAAAAATGGTTTCATCTTGGGATATGGTGAATATCGGTATGTCAGTAAACATCCTCATTGCTCTGTCTTTTCATTGCTTAACTGATAACCATCTCATTTGCAATTTAGGTACATAGCTTCTGTCCAGGTCCGTCCGTCCATCCTTTTTACTATCTCGGATCTGGAGGAGCCAGCGGTTGTGGATTTAGAGGCGATGGCTCTGATGGAGATGGGTGTTGGGTGGGTGGTGGTGGCGGTAAAACACACTTCTTCTCTATGACTATTGAGAAGCGGTTGGAGCCTCCAAAACTGTCTATGGACTTCATGTACTCTGAAGCGTTGTTCTCTATTATCAGAGCATCCTCCAGCTCTCGGACAATATCAACCATGCATGGCCGGTAAGCAGAGAAGGGCTCGATGCATGCCATTGCCACCTCCACCACTCTCCACACCGCTTCTGTGTGGTATCCTCCCTTTATGTTAGGATCCACGATTTCATCGATCTTTGACTCTCTTATAAAAGGTTTAGCCTGTATGCGTAACATTGATTTTCTGTTAAGTCTCATGATTTATCCTGGTCAGAATGATATATAATGAGGAGAACTCACCCATTCTACTAGGCTCCACTCGTTGCGCGGCCTGTGTATGTTCAGAGGCTCTCGGCCACTTATGATCTCGAGTAGAACCACTCCAAAGCTGAAGACATCGCTTTTTGCAGACAAGTGTTGGGTTGAGTAGTACCTGAAGCAATTTTCACGTGAGCATTCTAATTTCGATATCTGTATTTTGAATGAAAGATCACGTTAGAATTATATATGTTGCTCTTACTCTGGGTCCAAATATCCCGCCGTCCCTCTTACTTCCAGAGAAGCACAACTGTCCCCTTCCTGAGGAGCATACTTTGAGAACCCGAAATCTGCCACTTTTGCACACATGCTGTTGTCAAGAAGTATGTTGCTCGATTTTACATCCCTGTGTATAATACAACGCCCAGCGAAGGAGTGAAGGTACGTCAAACCTGTAGAAAGAATGAATATACTCATATAAGATCCTGGTTTTGCAATTTCCAATGTTCGCAGAAAATATTACGGTAGATTGTTTGCGGAAAGACTAGTATTTTATGATGATTCCTTAACATTACGTCACATAAGCTTTAAAGCTCATGAAAGCAGTTGTGATTCAGAGGAAAATGCAAATATACATATTTCATATGCATTCGGTTTGCTATAGTACTTGCCTCTAGCAGCTCCAAGAGCAATAGAAAGTCTGGTTGGCCAGTCGAGAATTTTTCTTTTCGATGCATCTCCTGTTAAAAATGAATAAAACATAGTTACTATCAGCAAGTAGTGAAATTATAAATTATCAGTATGTAGGATCTGTTGTACGTGTTTTTCTGATGAGGCGTACCATATAGACGATCTTGTAGAGAGCCATTGGACATGAATGGATAAACCAGAATTTGTTGGTCGTTATCGCTACAATAACCAAGAAGAGGCACCAAGTTCTCGTGTCGAATAGCTGAAAGGAGGTCTAGCTGTAATATGCATCGATGATTATAGTTAGTACTTGTCAGTGTCGTTTTGAATTGGAAATAGGTTATATCGTGTACCTCATTGTTGAACTCCCGAGTTCCTTGTGTAGAGGTGGCTGACCTTACCTTCACTGCCACTTCCTGCCCATCAAGTAGAGTACCTCTATACACAGAACCAAAACCTCCTTCACCTATCATGGTTTTATATGTATGCGTCACGGCCTCTAAGTAGTCCAAAGTATATGCCTGTATATTTATCGACTTCATCACTACATCGTCATAGCTAGATATTGAGAAAACTGCATCTGCAAGATCATAGGAGAATTTACTGAGAAAACCGTAAAAAAGTGCATTTAGGCTTTTTGCTAGGAAAGAATAATGCGATAGAGATCATCGTACTCACTCTTGGTTATCGGATACCCCTTTCGTTTAAATCTAGTTCGATCCATAAACTTTTTTCTGTAGAAGCAAGCGGATAAAGCTCCAGCTGTAACGATGAACAAGAAGGATACACATACGATGGCTCCTATGATGAGTCCTTGTACTGAATTCGTCTTCTTTGATTCTTTCCAATCATTGCATGACCCATTGCTGCAACAGACACAAAATTCAGGTTCGTGTTCTTTTCATTGCTCATTTACTGTTATTGCAATTTCGAAACTTCCTTACTCTGTGGTTATTTTCGGTCTGTCGAGTGGATGGTCTTGTTTCGTGAGGTTAGGGTTGCATCCATAGTACCTGGAAAAGAGTACATAAACAGATATATAGTGAACATATTGCTTTGTAGATGGTTTATGCATGAAACAGAAAAGGTTTAGAACTTACAGTGCTCTCAACTGGCGAAGATTGATAAGAGATTCTGGGAGCGTCCCCGTAAAGTCATTGTGGCTCAGATCACTGAAAGTTCAATGTAAACGTATTATTAGTAAGGTGAACATTTTCAAGAACAGTCTCATAACTGAGTTCAGAGAGCAAATTACATTGAAATCAACATGGAGGAAGCTGGAAATGGCGGAATTTGTCCAGTGAAGTCATTGTGACTCAGGTTCCTAAATATCACATTCATATCGAAATTAGAGTTCCAATTACTCAAGACGGAAAAAAGTTACATCGACCCAAAAGAATTACAGTAAAAAGTAAACATACAGATGCTTTAGGTTCGAGAGCTTGGTGATGCTGGCGGGAACTGGGCCTGTAAGGTTCTTCGAGGAAATGTTTCTGCAAGTATATGTCAATGAACTTATAATATTAGTGTATGAGGCTATGAGCTATGGCACTTCCTATTCTGAGAAAACTCAAACTGTCAAATGTTTGGGAGAATCCTAGAACCTACAGGTTGATGATGGAGATGTTATGATTAATAGTCTCACAAGCTAGACCTTCCCAAGAAACAGGACCGCATGGATCTCCGGACCAACTCTGCAACACTATATTATTTGGATTCGACGCCAAAAAGCCATCCCTCACCTCCTTCATCAACTTCACTGGTTCAGACAAGTTTCATGAGAAAAGCATCCGAATACGCAAAGGTAAGTGATAAACTGGTACGTACATGTCATTTTAATATTATTTGAACTTACCGTCTTCTTGGTTAGTCTCCGGAGCTGTTTGGTGCACCTGCAAGATCTCATAAGCACTGATCATGGGTCCTAAGTCAGACCCATTTGTGGCCTTAACCAAGGTCAAGTTCAGAGACCCATTTGCTGTGACATTCAGAGAAACCTTTCTGTAGTTGGATCCACCGTCTAGTACATCAAAATTTTCAATTTTCGTGAAATTGTTGATGCGAATGTCAAACACCCTTTTCCCTCTAGTAATCGAACTGTTGAGCTCGAGAAAGTAGAGAAACACGTTGTAGCTGTGATCTCCACTGTCGAGATCAACATGAGTGAAGTCCAATCTGTCGGGTTTTGTCAGAGCTGTTTGAAGAACTGGAAACGGTACTGTCTGGCTAGCGTTTTGGACATACGGTATTGGCTGGCTAATGTTCTGGAGATATGGTATATGAACTGCTGTTGGGTCTAGATTCAATGGAGGCTCCCAGATTCTGTCGTTGAGGTCAACTGGGTACCTGAAACCGACATGAGCTCAAAATTTTCATACATAGACTAAGATTTTCATATGTGATGAAGAATCATACATATTGCATATTGCATACCTTATATATATTGTAGATCCTAAGCTAACTCTATGAACCACTTTCAGGACATTCGATGATTGATTATTCAGATAACCCGAATCATTCAGAGGCCTCAGCTCCAGCTCTGAAATATACGGACTGCCCTTCACCTTCACCAAGCAGAAGTCTGTTTCTTGACCGGTGGCTCTGAAAATTCCCTCCACAACCAAGTCGCTTACTGAACTCACCGAGCTTATTTTTGTGACGCCAATGGTGACATCAAACGACGCTTCGAGGAGATCCCCGAAGAGAAAGCTGCCCCTTATGAGGTAATCCCGATCCTTAACTGTACTCAAATTGTAGCATATCTTCCCCGAGTTTATGTCAAATGTTCTTGCTCTATCATAACCGGTATAGTTTGTTATCGGCCTTGAAATGTTCCTGCAGTCTGTTCTGTCTGGAAACCAGCTCTTGTCTGGTTTCCAATTTATGGTAGTTTCTGTATCTGTGAAATTTGATTCAGCACAGCACCTTATGCTAACAAAATCTGCATGAAAAATTAGGTTTAGTGAAAACTCATTAACGCTTCTAAATCGTTACTTTAGTGCTAAATCTAGTTTAGAAGAGGATCGTAGAGTTGTATAGAAAATCTATGAACAACCCGTTTCCTGAATTTCTCCAAATCTTAGTTTCAAGACCTTGAATAGACAAAAATCGTTACTCTAGTACAAAATCTAGTCTAGAAATGAATCACAAAGTTGCATAGAAAATCTATGCACAACCCGTTTCCTTAATTTCTCCAAATCTTAATTTCAAGGCCTTGAATAGACAAAAATTGTTACTCTGAGTACATAATCTAGTCTAGAAATGAATCACAAAGTTGCATAGAAAATCTATGCACAACCCGTTTCCTTAATTCCTCCAAATCTTAGTTTCAGGGCCTTGAATAGACAAAAATCCCTACTGTAGTACAAAATCTAGTCTAGAAAAGAAAAGTAAGGTTGCATAGAAAATCTTAGAACAGCCCATTTCCTGAATTTCTCCAAATCTTAGTTTCAAGACCTTGAATAGACAAAAAACCATTACCTTTCAAGACCTAGAAAAGATTCGTAACGTTGCATAGAAAATCTAAGAACAACCCATTTCCTGAATTTCTCCAAATCTTAGGTTAAAGACCTTAAAGGGACTACAAGTTAGTGACCAAACATCATAGTAACATTTAGTTTTACATCAAAAAAGATCCAAAGCAATTTCATGAACACAAGTGATGTTGAACAAGAACAAAAACCAACCTTGTGCACAAGAACCCGATCCAAGAAGCGCCAACAGGCACAGAGCTAACCTCAGAATCAAATTATCCATTCCTTCCATCATGATCTTCTCATCTTGAATAGAAACCGAGATCTACCCATTTGGTTATCAAACTCATAATCAAACAATCTGTTTTTTTCTGTTTCTGTATCTCCAAGTCAACGACCACAAGATTCTTCAATCCCCATATGCTGCTTCCTATCCAAGAACACAACAAACCTTGACTTCCCCAAACAATGAAACAGTCTTCCTCCTAGGATTCACCACCACACAGCAAGGACAACAACCCATGAACACATCTAAATGGTACAGAGGTTTGTAACTTGTGTGAGAGAAGAAAGAGATTTTGATATGGTTGACTATAAATTGTGATGAGCACTGAATTGCAGAACCATTGGTTACAAAGATGAGCATAAACATTACAATAACACAATTATTTGGGTTTCCCTTTTTTATGATTTAATTATTTGTTGATGATAATTAGTATAATATAATTAACTTATTTTTTATTTTAAATTACAGGGCGGAGCAATCTTTCATCATTGTCCACCTTCGTCCCTCTCCTTGTCTGCTTCCATGGATGCAACATCATGCAAATGTTGTTTCAATTCTTTAGTAAAATCCCATGTCTGTATTGTACTTAGATTAACTTATTTTATGGGATTTTTTTAGTGTTAATGGGTGATATGATACATATGTTTATATAGTTTGTGGGAATTAATTATGTGGAAATCCAACGGACTAGATGGATTGAAGTGTCAATTTTTGTTAGGTGCAAAGACAAGTTGGGGTGAATTTGTAATATTTGTGATATGAGATGGAAAATGAAATTTACAGCTGGGGAAAGATGGAGGTGACATTGACAAGTTTGTATAATTTAGATAAATTTGATATATATGTATTGTGAATTTAAAGTTTTACATGGGATGAGATTTTGATTTATTTGAGTTTATGAATATTTATACGTGTGGTCTAGTTTGATTGGTTAATTTGATTTTATAGATACTTTGTTACGTGGCGCACGATGGTTAGATATGGTAAAACATCACGAACATGACAGAGATTTGATGTTTCCGACCATGTTGGACAGTTGGGTTAGACCGGGAGGGAAATTTTTAGGTTTTGGAACGGTTTCGATTAGGGATGTTATATTCATGTTTAATATATACAAGTATAACATATCTCGTACGTGATTGATATTTCAGTATATACTTAACTAAATATAGTATAAGTATGTTTTAAATGCATTACGGAGCAAGTCATGGGAATGGGGTTTTTGTTCATATCATTAATTTAGATATCTTATTTATAAAATAAATAAATACATCAAATTAAAAACAAATTATGTAAATACAAGAGCATTGGATTAACCATGTTGATCTTTGGCCTGAAATTTAATATCTTATGAAATATAATGTTGTGAGATTGATTAACAAAAAATGGTGTAAGTTGTTAATTGAACATTTTGCTATTTACTATATTACCCTTCAGCAATTCACTTTAGGAGCTCATAAACAAAGGTCATTATGGTAAATTGCGAAGAACAACTTTACAAACCAAAGAAAGATTATAATATAAATGCCTCCAATTAGAAGAAGCTACAAATGTTAATGATTGGTTTGATATTTTTCCCTTTAAATTATTATTATTCAACTTATTTTAAATAATGCCTTAATCCCCAATCTAATTATTAATTAAAAAGACTCACAAGGACAAAGCCTATAGGAATCATTTTTCTCTAGAGCCGACCCTCACCTTATTTTGATTTCTTTATTTATATTTTGTGGTTGATTTAAATTTTAATAAGATAATTAGTTTGGTCAACAAATTTAGTTATTTTTGTAATAGAAATTTATTAATCTTGTAGCTGGTTTTGCTTAGCCTGTGTGCTCATAGGTTGGCATATTCGAAGCGTCAAGCTTTGCCCAATTTTAATATATTGTGGCCAAAACGTCACCGTTTAAATATTTTGTTTTTGTTAATTGTTGCTGCAATAACTAGTTTATTGATTTAATTTCTTTCAATTATTTATTTATTATCGATCGCAACGGAACAAGTTTGAGGCAGATTTTTCTCAATTCGGTCCCTACCTATTCCTTTCCTTGTGTCTCTATCTCGAACCTCAAAAAATTAGCCTTATGTTGGTCATGATCATATAAGGCGAAAATCGATATTTAATGTAATATATTCAAAAATAAATTCAAACTATTTGTATTTAATTATATTAAAAATAAATTATAATTAAATATTATTTGTATAGATATTAGATACCCCAATCGGGTACTTTAAATATGTGATATGATTTATAAAAAATTGTATCATGACCAATTTTTTATCAGATAAGAGCATCATGTCCCGTCATATTCGAAGCATTTTCTTATTCTAGAAGCATAACAAGAAGAAAAAATAAATTTGCTATGATTTAAAAATAGATGAGATAAAAATAGAAATAAAAATAAACAATTTTTTTATTATTTGTGATTTAAAATTTGGCCACCAAACCCAACAAAAAAATCCAATAATACACACAATATGATAAAACTATCAATGGTTTAGTTGTAAACTCAACAACTCAGAGTCACATTATACTCTACGGTACGAAGTTATTAGTGTACTTTATAAGCTTATGTAATGATATAAATAAATAAATTACTGTTACATAATAATAAATATAATTATGTCAATACCGAAGTAACCTACATGATTATGTATACAAGTAGACAAAATTGAACTTTTCATTTGATTCTTTGAACTTGTCTTCTCATATCATTAAAAACTCAAAACTCCATTTCTTGGAAGCTAAAATAGAAGAATCGAGCCATATTTAAGCAAAACTATTGAATTTATTATAGTTCTTAAGAAGAATGTATTAAATTATGGAGGTTTACGATTTGGTTTGATTTTGAATCGAATCAATTAAATTGATTTTAAAATAATAAAAATTGAGACTGAAGTGATGGTATTCCGTTATATTTCATCGCCCGATTTCAAAATCCACCTATTAATGATCAACATCAATTATTATGTTGCTTTCTCCCAAAATCTAGATGAAAGTGTTGTAAAGGAAGAGGAGTTGTAGAGGAGAGATATGGAAGAGATAGAAGGCCTTATAATCATTTTTTTCAAAAGATTAACAAAAAAATTGAAAATTAATGGAGTTAGAGCGATATTTAAGTAATTACAAAAAATAATTTAATCAGGCGTAGTTAGCTGTAAAACAAGTCATAACAAGTAAAGTAAATTGTAATTATCCCTTGAATTTACTATGGTGCTTTAAGAAGAATACACTTTTCGTATGGAGGGTATTTTTTATTGAAAGAAAACTCAAAAATATTATTAAGCAATTGACATGGCATCACACCGGACAGCCGAAGCAACATTTGATGAGATAGACCCCGCACCACGATCCCAATTACTATTAATTAAAGCATACCTGACAAATTCACGAGCCATGAAATTACACGTACGTGAAAAGAAAATATCTGGTTGTTGCCGTATATGAAGGGTATTTACGCAATTTGATGTGTGAATGATGATATTGGTATGAGAAGATTAGGTATGACAATGAGGTGAGTTTTGTGATCTTCATTCTGATATAATTGGCAGGGCTTCCTAAAAATAACCACCAGACTGAAAAGTATTGAATTGGTTTGGCTTAAAATTGAACCGAATCAAAATTCGATCGATTTAAAATTTAGCCGAACTAAATTTATATCAGTCATAGGTTTTTATTTTCATATAAAAGAATCGGTCGATTCGGTTTGGTTCTGAGCCGGTTCGGTTTTGAACCGAACCATGTACAGTTTTTGTTTTTGAGGAAAAGCTCTTTATTATACCAAATCAGCCCATAAGGCATCAGAGAAGTTCAACGAGAGGTCCGTATGGGCTTTATTGGGCCTATTAAGGGCCCATTTCACAAACAATCACACGAGATACAGAAACAGACACAGACACACGTGTGTGCGCACGTGCTCTCACACGTGAGCCGCACGACCAGCGGGGCCCACCAGCCGGTTCGGGCACGTGCCGCTGAGACTGTCCTAAATTGAGAAGCGTGTCGGGGCGGTGAGCTAGGGAGGTGTGCACGCACGAGGGCATCGGACGGTGGAGATCGGGGAATCGGAATCGGATGGACAGGACAAAACCGTGGCGTTGGGATTGGGAGAAAGGCGGGTGAGACTAGAAAAAGTTCACCGGCAAAAGCGGAGGCTCCCCGGCATTGGGTCCCTCTGTCGCGCCACAGCCCCGCATTTTCTGTGGCCTTAAACAAAAGCTCCAAACACTTTTATTGTTTATTATCATTATTATTATTATTGAAATTGAAATTGTTAATTAATAATTATTTGCTTTGTGCTTTCTAATTTTAAATTTAATTTTGTATTTTCCCACTTTTCGCTTTGTCTCGTGTCATAACATAATAATACTCTCGAGTTCAGTTTTTAAAGGAATTGATTTGAGATCAATTTGTTAAATATATACCTCGTATTTGTTGTAATTAAAGTTTGGACAAAACTGGATTTTTCTCGCAAATAAGTTAAACCCGAGAATAAATATTGTATTTTAATAAATTTGTGAGTTGATTCATTTAATATGTAATTAATTATATATTTTTATTTGTCATTATTAATATGTATTGCAAAATCTTAAACAAATTGAATTAGTTTAGTTGAATTCGAATTTGACTTTTTTCTTAAATGAATTTGAGGTTAAGTATATAAGCTCGTTCGAGTTAAAGTAAGGCTAGAGCTAAATGATTTGTTTTCCAAACTAAACATTTATTGAGGTAGTCTCGATTTGGCTTGTTACACATCTATTAGCCCGAATGTTGATAAGCGATAAGTAAAGAATATACTATGTTTATGATATACGACTAATGCAACCTAAAAGACGTATTAAAACACGACTAATCATAAAGCTTGAAATAATAGGGTAATGTTTCAATATATCACATTTTACTTTTTCATATATAAACCTTAATTTATGTTTAAGTGCATTTTTCTTTAAAACATTAAATATCAAACATGTAAAATAAAATGAATCATATGACTCAATATTGTCCACTATCATTCTCTCGAGCCAAATAAAATCGTAGTGGCAAAAGAGTAAATAAACAAACCCAATTTTAGCTGGCGGGCACAAATGTATAGAGACATACACAAATGATAAGTATATGAATGATGAGTATATATGTGATAAATAAAAACCTCTGATCGATGTGTTGGAAACAAATGATCATCAACAATTGATTTGGTTTGTGAGACGTGAAGGTGTTGAATGATGAGTAATGGTGATTACATATTTATTCCGTGTTTAAAAAATATTACGCGCTAATCAGATAAGGGGATATTATATATACAAATTAGTTAAAGTAAAGATTTATGAGAAATTAACACAAAACTAATTGAGATCAATCAAAATAATAGAGTATTATGCCAAAAAAATTATAATAACTAAAAGAGTTTTTTTTTGTAAAAGTCTAAAAATATTTGTCCTATGGTAATAAAAATTGTTAAATTTTAACTCACTAAAAAGGATGTATGGTGCAATTTCGCTATAGATGAGTAAGTCGAATTTGGAGGATCCACTAAATATGAGACTCTACTCGTGAAATAATAGAGATGGAATTTATACATGCCAACACTTGTTTATCAAGTGAAAAAAATTCAACAGATAATGTTCGAAGCTTGATCACGAGCCTCGGGATAAGATGGTATGAATGAGTTTGTGGGAAGAGTTGAACGAGCTCTGATGCCATGTTAAAAGTAAGACTCACTTAAAAATTCAACTTTATAAGTGAAGGCCTGGATGACGATATTTGCACGTGAACTATGCGCCTCAAGCCCAAAACACAATGACAAAGGAGGGTGTTAGAGGAAATTCATACCAACCACTAATACTATGTTAGAAATTCGACGCATCTACAAGCTCGAGATCTAAGATGAAATGAACTTCTAAAATACATGTAAAAGTCCTGACTATTCGAACTGATAGGTAGACTCGGAAACTTGCTTATCAAATAATAAATTAATTAAATGAATTTACATCACTGTGATGGTTAAGGACTAATTATAGTTTTTATATACTCAAACACGCGCCAAACACCTTTCTTGAAAAAGTTTGAGAGAGGGCCGATAGTAAGAAAGTAGGACGTTTCTAAGAAATTTGTGAGAGAAAATTAAATAAAAATATATTATGTAAGTCTTAGAAGTTGAAGTTGTATCTTTAAATTACTCTATGATATCATATTAAAGTATCAACTGAACTAAAAACTCCGGAAGAATTATAAAAACCAATGAACATTATTTATTGCCATAATAACATGGTAAATAAAAAAAAGGGGGAAGGGTAAAGATGGCATAAAAAAGTTAAACAGATGAGAATGAGAAAAGAGGAGGTTAGATGTCGCAGTCATGAACCGGCAAGCAATGTTGAAATGCCGCTTTCATGTCCCCTCCCTTTTACCATTTTACCCCTCTATTTATTTCGATCTCACTTTTTCATCCAATAACCTTTCAAAATTAATTGAATCATTAATAATTTCAATTATTGGGTTAAAAAATAACCACATGATCAAATAAAATATTCTTATAAATTTTAAAATGGACTGGAGAAAATTATAGTTTCAATTTTGTTTACAATCAAATAATTACTTCAAATGTTAAAATATCATATCTCGTATAGTTTACTGAATTTTTTGGCAACAAAATTATTTATTGTGAATAAATTTTGATCACGTTCGGGTCACAGCCTAATTTCTAGAATTGACCGAACTCGATTTCATGGTCGCTCGAATTTGCTTAGGTCTTTTTAACAAAACAAACAATAAAATTTTGCCTTTTCCAATATTGGCACAAAGTGTGTGATTTAGATCGTGTTGCCTGCTTTGTCCTTGCTGGAAATGAAACGTTCCATTTCTATAAATAAAGCAGAAGGGCATAAGAGTAATTACATAATTTGTAAACTAAATTAAGCATATTTGGCCAAGCACACTTTAGTGGCTTTCTTGGCACATCAATTATGGTTTCTTTAAATGTTTGCTTTCATGTCATTATTAGCACTAACTTTCTATACTGAAAATTCATCCAATGTAATTACCATTTCGCCCTTCAAAATATTTTTTTTAAGTAACTACTTTTATTTTTCATAATCGACAAGGTCTTAAAACCAGAGATCGAATACAACTGACAAGGAGAAAAATAAAATGTTTTGAGAACTCAAAAGAAAAATCGGTGCCTATTTTATATTAAATAAATATTGTATATTTATATATAATTTAGGTGAAATACAATCACAACAATATAATAGTACAATAAGATACTTTCAAACAATTTAAAAAGTTAAAAAATAAAAGTTAATAATATAAACCTATTTCAAAGCATGGGTAAGAAAATGAAAATAAAAATAAAATTTAAGTAACTTTGATCGTGTTCAACCTAGTTGATTGATTGAAAATTAAATCGCTAAAATAAATTTTAAGAATCGAATCAGAACTCAATCATTTCATATAACTCGATAACAAGGGATATCGTAAAGTTTTAAAATATTAATATAATATCATCAATTTGAATTTAATAATCATATAATTTATTATTTGTTATTTTTTGAATATTTTATTATTTGTTCTAATTTCGCCTATTTTTAAATATATTATTGGTGAGAGAAACCATGGAAATGAATGGATAATAAAAGCTATTATTTTATTCACAAAAAAAAAACTAGTTTAAAAGGCTCCTAAAAATTAAGAGCAGACAAAATGACGTACGAAATTTAACTAACACGAAAGGTCAGAACAGTCATTTCACAGCCGATGGCAGAAACGACATTTCACTTCCCAATGCACGCACAGTCGGGCTCAGGCTTGTTAAGCCAACCAGAAAATTAAACAATTAATTAAATTCCCATCTTGCCACCTCTGTCGACGACAGATATTTATTTCCTTGTCCCCACGCGATCCAACGGCCCAGATTCGCCCCAGAGACAGCGATCCTCAGCCGTTGGATTCGCCCATCGGCGCACTATGAACAAAAAAATAATGTGGGTATTGTTTTGGAAAGGCTCGAACTTTTGGGGGTAATTACGGTTTTGCCACCGCCAGCTTTTTATTGTTTTGTTTCAGTGCTTCGAGCTCTTGTTTGTGAGCAACACACACACAGCAACACAGAACTAAGCTTCATGGAAGGTCCTTGAGATTCGATCTCTTCGTGCATTTTCTGGAGATTTTGGGAACCCATTAACGATCTTCGTCGACTCACTGTTTTGATCTGCAAAAAAGGTTTTTTCTTATCCTTTCATGTAGCTGATTTTTGGGGTTTTGCTGTATTTTTAGTGCTTTGTTTTGAAGCTTTAGCTTCTTTTCTGTGTAATGTTATGTTTTTGTATGTTTCTTCGTGGTGTATTCACTGTTCTTGGGTAGAATTTCAGTGGAGAAACTGAGATTTTTCTTCTTCTTCATGTTCTGGGAGATCTGGGGAGCTTGAGAAATGATTTTGTAAGGAAAAAAAATATTATTTTCCATTGTGGGTTTTCCATTTTTTCTGGGAAGAAACAGAAAATAGGAAATAAATTGTTAGGGTGGTTTAGTTTTTTTTTTTTGTAAAAATTATTTTTGAGTTTTTTTTTTGTGTAGAGAAAAGGGGAAAATGGAACTTAAGCAGGTGGATGTAGAAGAAGAAGACTCTCAGTTGACTTTAAAATTGTCCTATTTCTTGAGAGGGATTTATGGATGCTTTGACTTATTTTTGGGTTTTCTCTTCAATTAATTGTTTGTGAGGGTCAAATTTTACTTTCTGGGGTTATGATTCTTAGAATTTTACTAGGTTGTTTTTAAGGATTTAGGGGTTTTGTCACTTAATTTGTTGCTACAAGCAAGAGTGTAAGATTTAGAGTAAAAAATGAGGGGTTTTTCTTTCTTTCTATTTTTGTTGTTATGATTTGCCATTAAATTTTAGGTTATTAATACTCATATCTGGTTGAGAGTAATGGGATAGAAATAAATGGTGTATTTGATATGTTTTTTGCTTCCTGTTTATCAATTAGCATTTCTGGGAGGTTTTGTGTTTGATGCTTGATCATGACAGTTCTTACTCAGTAAGGGAATGGTGGTTTTTTTGTTTGTTTTTGATCCATTGGTTTAATTTGCTTATGAGTGGATCAAATTCTCTCTATTAACTAGTTTTGGAGTATTTTTTAGGAATTAGTTTCTGAATTCGTTTGATACTTTTGAAGTCTGATGTCTCGGCCTATACTTGGCGTTGGTGAGAATTGCCAGAGCAATGGCTCTGTGGTGATCTCTGCACCGCCCGTTGACAATCTCTCCCCAAACGACTCGGGGCTCAAGGAACGTAACTATTTGGGGTTGTCGGGTTGTTCCTCAGTCGACAGCTCTGCAGTTCCGAGCCTGTCGGGGGAGAGCAAGAGCAATCTGAACCTGAAAGCCACTGAGCTGCGACTCGGCCTCCCCGGATCCCAATCCCCCGAGCGAGAGCTCGACGAGAAGCCACTATTCCCGCTCCTTCCTTCTAAAGACGGGATTTGCGTGTCTGCGCCGAAGAATCTGAACAACAAGAGAGGGTTCTCCGACACTATGGCAAAAAAGGCTTCGCAGGAGCTGCCTCACGCTGTGACTGGCGCTTCGGCTGCCAAGTAAGCACATTTCTTGAGAAAATTTACTGAATCTTGAAATATAGGTTACTGAATTCCGCTTTTTCTTGGTGTTTGTAGAGCGCAGGTGGTTGGGTGGCCGCCTATAAGATCGTTCAGGAAGAATACGCTTGCCACGTCCTCATCAAAGAACAATGACGAGGTCGATGGCAAGCCTGCTCCGGGGTCTCTCTTTGTGAAAGTCAGCATGGACGGTGCTCCCTATCTGAGGAAAGTCGATCTTAGGACTTACTCCACGTATCAGGACTTATCGTCTGCTCTCGAGAAGATGTTCAGCTGCTTCACCTTAGGTGAGTGTTTGGAAGAAATATATATCAATGTTTTAAAAAATGCTAGGCGCTAGTTGGGCGGTGAAAACCTTTTGGGGACTAATCAGGGATTAATCGAGAATTAATTAGAAAATAAATTGGATTGAAGGATTAATCGGGAAAGTCAGGTATTTTTATATGTGTGTGTGTGTTCAACTAGAATACTTTTTTTATGTAGTTCTCAATATGTTGGTTTTGTTGAATGGCGTTTTCAGGGCAATGTGGATCGCATGGAGCTCCGGGGAGGGAGATGCTGAGCGAGAGCAAGTTGAGAGATCTCTTGCATGGATCCGAGTATGTGCTTACATACGAGGACAAGGATAAGGATTGGATGCTCGTCGGGGATGTCCCATGGGAGTAAGCGTTTATCCATAGTTTCCCATATTCATTCTAACCTAAGGCTTTTACCTAAAATACAGTTATATAACATATAGAAAAAATCATTATAACATCTACAGATACAATCTCATACTTGGTTGGTTATTCAGCTTAAGACAGAGAACTAACTAAACCACAAGACATTATCTTACTCTTGATGTTATAATATAGGCTATTACTAAACCACAATCTGTGATGTCCTGTGTAGATAAAAGGGAATATGGCAAATGCCTGCTGTATACTCACATTTTCGCAAGAGGGTGCTTTGTACCTTGTTAATGGCAAAATGGTGATCTAAACTTTGATTTTTTTGTGAATACACCCTTCGTCATTTTGTACAAGTACACACATTTTGCACAAAAAAATCAAAGTTCAGATTACATTTTTGCCATTAACAAAGTACACAACACCCTCTTGCAAAAATGTGATGGTATACCGCAGGGTTTTACTATTTTTCCTATATACAATTAAGGCGACAGATACTCATATCGTAAGGACTATGGTGATTTGGGTTTTTTCTCAAAATCATGCATTTCAATTGTGAAAATACTACATACTTCTATTTCATAATGAAGCTCGTTTATTTCCTCAAAAACTTTAAAAATCACATTTAGGTTATTACTAGTCTATAGTGTTGTATGATTACTATAAGTATTCATGTTAGTGTTGCTAATCAAAATAGCAACAATATTTCCGTCTTGTTTTGACATTTTCCACAGAAGATAAGGCGAATGGAAGAAAATTTAGAACTTCTGGTTATTTAGCGTTTGTTTTATTTGTAGGATGTTCATTGATTCGTGCAAGAGGCTGAAGATCATGAAGGGCTCCGACGCCATTGGTCTAGGTATTTCTTAAATCGCAAATTTATTTGCCTCTTCAAGATTGTTTTAGTAATCGTGATTATAATGCAAATCTACGCATGGATCAAATAGAAGCCATTTCGGAATTTATAACATTAACTGATCTTAACAGCTCCAAGAGCCATGGAGAAATCGAAGAACAGAAACTAGTAACTGTCCGAGTGCGTTGACTGCTCGGAAAAGTGGAGGAAGCTGCAGTATGGTTTTGAGGGACAAAAATTGCAGAAAACTCTGCTTGAAGGCAGGTCATGGCTTGGGCATGAATTCTGTTTTTTTTCTTCTTTTTCCAGTGTTTTTGAGTGTCTGAAACAGTTTGGTTTAGTCTTATGATGTTCTTATTAAGTATGTGATTGTTGTGAAAAAACCTTATTGAAATGTTTAAAGAGTTTACTAGTTTTGAGGGGTTGTTGAGTCTGTTGAATTTTAAGACCCATTAGTAAGATATTGTGCTTATTTATCAGAATCTCCTGTTTTTTGTTACTCTTTTGCTAGTGATGGATTGTTGTTGTGTGATCATTGTGTCTTTGTGAACACTGTTAGGTCAATTTTGACTCATCCAATTATTCCAATTTAAGTTTTGATTAATTCCGTACTAATCCCTAAATAATCATTGGGGATTGTCAAGGTTTTGGACCGGAATTGAACCGGCCAGATTCAAACTGAACATTTGGTTCTCAGTATATGGGAATTAAATCCGGAATTATTATGTGAGAAATGGTTCAGTTTCAGTACTACCTGTTTGGAACCAATTATTTTTCGATTTTGAATTAGTGCTTGATTTATAGGTTGAATTTAACAAATTTAACCCTCATTTATAGTAAAAAAAACATTAAATTTACAATTATAATAAATACTAACACGAAAACCGAATGTTCCAATAGAAAAATAAACTTTGCAAACAAAATAATAATAAAAGACAAATAATGTACGTGGATGGAAAAGAGGCAGACGTATAGCTATACAAACCGATCTTGTACTTATTGGTTAAATGACGATTCTGAATTTTGAAAATCAAAATCGAACCGAAATTAAATGGTTTTCTCAAATTTAAAACTAAAAGAACCATTAACCAAGATTCCTGTTATTTAGTTTCTAATCCAGTTTGATTTCGGTTCAGTACAATTTCGAGTCTATTTTGCCCACCCTTAATAATGGCTAGCATTTAGCTTTTTATATCACTGTTGACATCACATGAGATAAACATTTTGAAGGTTGTATGGACATATAGAACCATTTTGGAGACCTCAAGTTTTGTTTTGTGCCAATGACAAGTTGGGGGTTCGCATGTTTACAAAATCTTCGAACTTGACTAAAATTCGATATTTCTGATATGATAGATAGAAAATGAATATCACTATATTTGTCCCTAACATGATATGTTGCTATTTTTATAAATGAGTAAATATTTAGAACTCGATACAGATTCAGTATTCTCAATATAAATGTATGTGTTTGACTTTTGATGATAAAACACAATTTGAGTTATATAATTAACTAAAACATGTTATTTGGATGAGTAAACATTAGTTTTTGAAACCTTAATGGGTTCAATATAAGTCAGTACCTGAATATTGCAATTAAATATCATCTCCACCATAGTCAACAAATCTAATTACAAGATCATTACATTGTTGGATGTGCCAATTATTGGACCACATCATGGTACCTTTTGACTTAACAATCTCCAAAATATTTTACTAATCATTATCTAATCCCATTATTATATATATCATCTTCAACCTTCTTTGAGTGTTTGTTTCCCTGGAAAATATGAAATATGGTTGACTTTATATTTGCTATTGTCAAAAGTTGGTGATGAAGTTTAGTTCTACACTCAACAACTAATTAGTGGAGAAAAGTTGTGTTCGATACTGATTACCGAATTTTGTTGTAATCATAAATTGTTTGAATAATTTTGATCAGGAAAAAAACTCATTATTCTCATCTCTTATAAGATACAAAAATTTTAATATGAGTTTTTAATAAACCGAATTGTAATATAGTTTATAAATTAATCATTCTCAACATGCACTGCTTTATGTCAGTGTTAGAAAAAACTAAATATTTGATGCGGTGCAAATTGAGGAAGTGTTAGATTTCGACAAAAGAGTAATGTTTTCCATGCGGAAACGGTGTTCTGAGCAAAACTCATTGCTTTGCCATGATGTACGATGGATTTCGGCCATCCGAGGTCATCTGGAGGGTCAAAATCATACTTTTATAAGTTTTTGAGCACTTTTTGTAAATTTTAATAGTTGTTTCCTTTTCGGCAAGTTAGGTTTTGGGTGTTTAAGCACTTTTTACGTTTTGTTATTGATTATTGATGTTTAATAAAAAATCGAGGTTTCCCTCAAATCTATCATCTTCGGTATTCTTGCGAATCAACGAATTTTGATAAAGAGTCATTCCTAGCCACGTACGCTGCATCAATATTTTTATTATATTGAATTGTAGTCAGTATTTTAAAAAAAAATTCTGACTAGTCCAATTGATCCATATTAGTCTCTGATTAGTCATATGATACTCTATAGGCAGGACTAACGCTTAATATTTTTTAAAGCACTGGTTGTAATCCCGAGTCTCGGATATGATATTTAAAAGGATATCAATATTCGACATCTAAAATACGTGAAATTTATCGATATATAATAAATTTCTTTGCTATGGCCTCCAATTGAAAAAAAACCCAGTCATTTTCAAGCTCCTCTTAGGCTTTAAAACTAACCTCATGTGCTTGATAATGACCTCTCCTCTTCACTACAAGTTCTTTCTATTGTCTTTTTGAATTGGGTCTAGTGCCCTTTTGGGCAAGGGACAGTTCAAGAACTAGAAATTTGGATTTTGGGAAGTTTTTTTTAAATTTTTATTTGGGTATGAGTCAAAAAGAGATAGAAGTGGATTAGGATAAGGTTTGCATTGTTCCAAACAATAAAATAAAAGTGGCTATTGGGGTTGAGGTCATTTAAACAAGTATGTGAACTAATAGGACCAATTTTTTAATTATAATTATACATTATGTTAAAGTTTGATCCGTCTAAAAACTTCAACGGATAGGTAAAGACATATGTAGTTGTTATTTAAATAAACCTGAAAGTGTTGTAAAAATTAATATGCGCTAGTCGGACAGAGATGACCTATTAGGGACTAATTGATAATTCATCATAAAATAAATTGGATTAAATAATTAATAAGAAATTACAAAAATTAATTAGGGACTAATCAGAGAATAATTGGACAAATAGATGCTTTTTTACAACATTGTCTTAAAGAAATTGACAATGAAAATACGTCTAGATCTAACATCAACATTTAATATCGTGCTAAGGCTCGACCCACTTAAAAACTCAAATTAATATGTGAAATTCAGATACTCGAAATTATTATTTCAACAATATATAATATACACATTAAACTATATTATGATTTATAAATGAACAATATTTTTCATATTATATTACTCAATGTGTGAATCATATTTAAGTTATCCATAAGAAAATATTTGTTGCTTGGCAATGGCAAATGGGTAAATTTAGGATTGGTTCAGTTTTGGGCAGTCCAGGAACAATAGTGTCCTAATCCAATTAATGTTTGGACTGTCCCATGAACTGACAATTACCAGTTATTGTACTAGGAAGGCCAGCCTAGAGTGATTGGGACTCTTCAAGACACAGATCCTCTACCCTTTATTGGCCACAACTGACCTGTTTGGTTACATAGAAAATGGAGGAAAATTTAAGTGGTCTTTGAAAAAAATTTCATGTAGAATTGTAGGTGCATATATTGAGGTCATGGCATGTGCTTTGGTAATGGCTACCATTCAACCACCAAAGATTAGATGATATTAATGTATCAAGATATACATCATAATTAATTTATAAAAAAGAACATTATAACATAAATCCACAGCATTACTGAATTATATAATAGACATTCAATTTTTCTTATTTGTCAAACTTTATTACAGTATACAATTTATTTTATTTTGAATTCATATACATGCAGTTTTAAATTTTTTTTAATAAATATTTTAACGAATTCAACCTATTAATTTAACTTTTTTAATTAAAATAAATTCTACCTTAATGGTTGATAAACACGCGTCCACAACTAGGTCATTAAAATTAAAACTAATTATATATCGAAAAAAAGTGTATTGGGAGTATTAATATTGAGAAATTAAAATATAAACTCATTATGGTTTGGTGGCTAAATAAAAAATATATATAGATTCATGAAGTGAAATAGAAGAAATATACATGTGATTCAAATCTTAATTAGATGCAAATAATTGTATTTTTCTCTTCGAATTAAAGGAATCGGAATTTTCAAAAAACAAATGGAAGCAAACGTTGACCTTGTCACGTGCTATTTAGTGACTTGATTTGATTGACCTTTAACCCAAAGCCTAGGGAGGAATCACGTGCCACGTGCCTACACCGAATTTAATTGATCTTCCCAATAATTATACATATATCTTTGAAACAAAGACAATTTAATTAAGGGAAAATCGTAAAAATAGCTATACTATTTATTCATATTTTATATGAGATGGTAGTGAAAAAATTAAATGTGAAATCACTATTTTTTATAGAATGTGTAATTTTATTCACAAATGAGGAAGATACTTCTAAATTAATTTAAGGGGATACTGTCTTTAATAAGAGGGTAAAATGGTACAATTATTGAGCAGTAATTACCTTAAAAATTAAAGACATTTACTTTTTCCTTGTCGGAGAAAAGGTACTCCAGAAAGCGTTAGCTACAAGACATTAACGGCGTTAAGTTGCGTTAATGACAGTTAATTTAATTTTGGGTATTAACTGTGAAATCAAGTGTCCTAAAATGTTTAATGTCAGTTCTCCTTCACGTGCACTAAGACAAGATTATGTTCTGTCTGAACCGATTTTTGGTTTCAAACAGTTAATAATCTCTTTATTATATTTCATTAATAAAAATAGTATAACATATTAAAGAAAATTGTGAACTTGACGTAAGTACACCCGAAGAAAGTCCATCATGTATGTACCTTTAAAGTCTTTTTTAACTTTGTATGTCAGTTAAATGAAAATTATTATCGTTGTTATAAATTATATTACAATATTATCCCTCATTTGAATAATTGATTTATGTTAAAGGTCGGTGTTCAAGTAAACATAATTAAAAGTACAATGTTACCTCCTATTTGGACCGGGCCATATTGAACTATAGTTGAATTAATTGAACCGACTTCAAATTGGACTGGGCCAAAATCGATGTCACTGAACTGAATCGTCGTCTTCCTCCTAAGTTTGGTGCGTCTAAGAGCCTACAAGGCGACCTCTTCCATGCACCGCCGATGTGAATCTGGCGCTGGCCTCCTTCTTGCACAGCCGGCTTCTCTCGATGGAGCTCTGGAAAGAGGGCGGGGATTGGGGTCTAAAGCAGGGAAAGCAACCTGTATCGATTCCCCATATCGTTAAGTAGGTCGATTTTGTTCATATCATCAAAATCGGGAATTTGGGAAATAAAATTGGGAGAAATAAAATTGCCATAAAGGTTTTTCACTCTAACGTTATACAAACAATTTGAGGAATCGACGCGTTGTGGCAGACGGTTTGGTGTTTTCGCTACCGATGTGGCCAAACAGAGATTGTCGTCGTCGTTGCCGCTCCTCTACCCAGTTCCGTCGAAAATATTTTCATATTTGACTGCAAAATTACATTGTCTTTCTCTGGCCATTTGCCGAGAATGGTTAGTTTTCCAACCATTCTCCCTCCCTTTTTTGTTTTTTTTTTTATAATTTTGTAATTTAATTCAAAAAGACCAATTTGCCCTCCACGTATATTAGTAATGAATGTTTAAATGAGGATAACATAGTATTTTGCAATATCAAAATTAATCGAGAATCGATCTGGTTAAACTAGCAAAAATTTAAGCTGGTAAGACCATTTCAAAAAAGGTGACACAATCTTAAAATTTTAAAAACAAAGAAGGGGCAAAATCGACATTTCACATTCTTCGTTACTTATTTATAACAACGATAACAGTTTTCATTTACTTGATTTACAAAATTAAAAAAAAAATTAAGTACATTAACATGATAACCATATTTTTTCGAGGCGTACTTATCTAACATTATCCCTAAATTAAAAATCTGAAAAAAGGCTATGATAAGTGACAAAAAGCCAATTGACTAATCATCTATCTGTTTGGTTGCATGGAAAATTCACGAGAACCAACCAGAAAAGAAGAGAAAACTATGAAATAGGTCTGCAGAAAATAGTCTGTAGAAGGCTACGAGTCACAGTGATGTTCAGTTACTACTACGTGAAATGTGAATATAATAGGGATTGGCGCAGAGAGCACAATTGTATTATTTTATTAAATTTTTAATTCTATTAAAATCAAGAGCAATCAATACTCAATTAAATAATTGAGCAATCATAACAATAAGGAAATTGCCGCCCAAAACGAAGCCTACTATTTGACTCTAGTTTCTAGTGGTAACATTCATTGAATTTTATTTAATCTTCTGTGACATATTAAATGATCCTATCCTCTCAATATCTTCATATTTAATATGCTACCTTTTTTATGACGAAAATGGACCCACCATTTAATGCCCTAGATCTTAATCACAACCCAATTATTTTCTTTTGTTTTGGGCCATTGAAGGACACTTTTTGATAGGGTACCCGAAAATATATTAATACATATATTATATTATTTAAAGCATTTATTTCAAAATATTGTAATTGTCTTTGACAAGTGTTGAAATTACTAAAATTTTAATACAATGATTAAGATTGAAGTTGTTTTAAAAATAATATTTTTAAAAAAACGAAAATGTCTTGTCTCCAGAAAAGATTTTTATTCAATTATGATGAAAAATATAAATAATCAGTTGAAAAAAACTAAATTATACATTGTCAACCAAATCCCATAATTAAACGAATAGAAATAAAAATAATACACATTCACCATTTGAAGTTTGAACCAACCCTCATGTTTAGAAGAAAATTGTATTATTAAGACCTTCCAAGAAAATTGTAATCAATCATTTCTTAGTGAATCAATTGACTTATAACTCTATACAATTGGACCAACCATTACTCTCTTTCTTTTCATAAAAATTACTGTACCAAAACAATAAATAAAAAATTGATATTTTTTCTTCTTTGTTTCGGTATTACGTACTCTGGTTACATCCAATCCATTTAATCTCTCTCCAGTCTCCACACAAGAACACGAAAACCAAAAACCCATAAAACCCAATCAACAAAATTGAGAACAAAACCCAATAACACACAAAATTGAAAAACCTCTCCATATCGAAGCTCTCAACAATGGTGCTTGGTTGGAGAAGAGCCTTTTGCACCTCAATCCCCAAAGACACAACGGACAGTATTGATGGCTCCGCCGAAACCAAAACAACCACCACCACCCCAAGGCCCATTTCCAAATTCAACTTCTTCTCTAGCTCCAGCTCCAGCCCCTCACTCCGGTGCCGGACCGCCGGAGTTCCGACAAGCCCGAAACCCAGGTTCGGGGATTCCGAGGGGGCCTCGGAGAGTCCGAGGTTGCTGTCGTCGTCGAGCAATGCTTCTTCTCCGAGGACCCCTTCTAGCTTCTCGCTCCTCAAGTCCACTCTCCGCCACTCTCTCTCCGCTAAAGTAACGATTTTTTTTTTAGTTTTTTCCTTAAAAGTTTCGAACTTTTTGATGGAGTCGTCGTTTTCGACGGTGACCCTTTTCGATTCTGATTCTGATTCTGTTCTTCTGTGTAGCACAAGGAAAAACCCACCAAGGAGCTCAACTCCGGCGAGCTCCGTGACGTGAAGGTCAGAGCTTTACGAGTATACGACGACGACGAGCCGATAGCGTCTCCGATCTCCGGCGCCAGATTTAACCCAATTCCGGAATCGGAAGAAACCGACGAGGAAATCGAGTTTCAGGGATTCTTGGGTCGCCGGAGCGGTCTCTCCGCCGCCGGAATCGAGGTCGGTCTCTCGCCGGAGGCGGCGGTGCTGGCGGCGGGGAGAGGGCACGAGACGTGCGTCGTTAAGATGACTGTGAAGGGTCCGCCGGCGAACGGCGGTTTCCGGCGAGCTCCGGTGGACCTGGTGGCGGTGCTGGAGGTCACCGGAGCGATGGCCGGAGAAAAATTGAGGATTCTAAAGAGAACAATGAGCCTCATCATTTCGTCCCTCTCCGACTCCGATCGCCTCTCCGCCGTGGCCTTCTCCGCCGCCTCGAAGCGGCTGATCCCGCTCCG